>CABHPP010140980.1:1896-38926 GCA_902168425.1 Peromyscus attwateri
TGGGGCCAAGGTGGGCAGGTCTTCCCAGGGGTGGCTGGTGCCCAGGGACCGGATCTCCCCAATGAGCTCTTATAACTTAAATTAACTTGCTTCTATTAATCTACATTCTGTCATATGTCTTTTACCTCTTTCTTATTCTGTACATCCAAGTTGCTCCATGTCTTGTTGACATCTCTCATACACCTAGATACATCCCGAGTTCCTCTCTCTCCCTAGAAGTCCCACCTACCCTCTCCTGCCTATCTATTGGGCATTCAGCTTTTTATTTAACCATTCACAATGACACATCTTGACACACTGTAATCAAATTGCTCAGAGAAGTGGAGTTGGGATTTGAACTCACTCTGTCTTAACCCTTTAATCATAGCATTGTGTTAGTAGAGGAATGGGCCATTGCAAGGTTAGTCAGAGCTCGCTCCACCCCATCTCCATTCTTTCTACTACAGACTCAGCTACGTTCTAGTCTAGAACAGTGAGGGAACTGTCTGAATGCTCCAAAACACTACTTACATTAGAGGACATATGTTATCCAATTATGATACCTCACCTGAGCAGAATATCTGTGCTTGGCAGTCTGTCCAGCATGTTTACCTTTCTTTCTCCATACAATGATGAGAACCATCTAACTTAAGAAGTCTTGTTTGTGACCCAGCCATACCACTCCTGGGCATATGGCCTTAGGATGCTCCATCCTACCATAAGGACACTTGCACAATTATGTTCATAGCCACTTCATTCATATTAGCCAGAAACTGGAATCAACCTAAATGTCCCTCAACTGAAGAATGGTTAAAGAAAATGCAGTTCATTTATATAGTGGAGTATCACTCAGCTGTCAAAAAAATAACACGAAATTTGCAGACAAACTTATGGAACTAAAAAAAAAATCCTGAGTGAGGTAACTTAGACCCAGAAAAACAAACACGGCATGTACTCACTTATAAGTGGATATTAGCTATAGCATAAAGGATAATCATGCTAGGTAACAAGGTGGGATCAAGGGGGAATGTATTGATTTCCCTGGGAAGGGGAAATAGAATAGATTTTATGCGTGGACTTGGGAACAGGAACAGGAGGGATCAGGTGGGGATAAGATTGAGGTAGAGAGTACTGGGAGATACAATTAGAATTGGGGAGCATTTCAGAGAAAGACAGAAACCTAGTGCAACAGAAACTCCCTGGAAACTACAAGGGTGACTCTAGCTAAGACTCCTAGTAAGTAGGGATGAGGAGCCCAAACAAGCCATTTCCTGTAACCAGGCAATACTTCCAGTGGAGGGACTGTAACACCAACCAAGTCAAAAATCCTCAACCTATAATTTGTCCTGCCTACAAGATATGCTGTGGTAAAAGATGGCATAGAAATTGTGGGAGTGGCCAAGCAATGACTGGTTCAGCCTGATACCCATGTCATAAGAGGGTATCCACCCCTGACACTAACTGGAGGGCCAGCAACCAGAGTCTGGATATCCTAGAAACCTAGGATAGCCAAACATTACTGTCAAATAAAAAAGAAAAAAGTCAATGAAATGATTCTTAATGATATTCTGCTTTACTTGTAGACAGGAGTCTAGCATAATTGCCATCAGAGAGGCTTCATCCAGCAACTGATAGAAACAGATGCAGAGACTCATGGCCAAACATTAGGCAGAGCTCAGAGAATCCTGTAAAGAGGGGAGGAAGGATTGTAGGAGCCAGAGGGGTCAAGGACACCACAAAAACCTCACAGAATCAACTAACCTGGGCTCATAGAGACTGAACAGACAATCAGGGAGCCTACATGGGCCTGACCTAGGCCCTCTGCATGTATGTTACAGTTGTGTAGCTTGGTCTTCTTGTGGGACTTCTAACTGTGGGAGCAGGGGCTGTTTCTGACTCTGTTACCTGCTTATGTGACCTTTTTTCTCCTACTGGGTTGCCTCCTTCAGCCTTAATATGAGGGGAGGTGCCTAGCCTTAGTGCAACTTGATATGGCATGTTTTGTTGATATCCCTGGGAGTCCTGCCCTTTTCTGAAGGGAAACTGAGGAGGAGTGGATAGGCAGGAGGGACTGGGAGTAGAGAAAGGAGGAGGAACTGCAGCTGTGATATAATATATGAAAGATGAATAAATAAAAATATAAGAAACTATAAAAAGGAATATTAACATAAATGAGGGCAAAATTATTTTAACTATTGCTAACAATTATTTAAAAATAGGCTATTTTTATTAATTTCAATTTTATATCATTTGTATGTTAATGCATGTATTAGATATAAAATGTATGTGTTACATATATTAAAAACAAACAAACAAGAAAGTCTTGCTTGTACATGAGTCTATCACAACTATATAGCAAACATGAACTTAAATTCCTGGCTTTTGTAGTCCTTGAAATGCAGTTAGCTAACTTGTGCCAGGTTCTTGAGTCAAGTTATAGGTGAATACTTTCCTGCCTCTGTAGACACCAGGAGACACACTGAAAAACTGCTGAATTCCTTGGTTTCTTCTGCTGCTTCCAAATAATGGATTCAGCATTTTGTATTTTTGTTTTCTGAGTAAATGTACAATTGTTTCTTTATTTGTGAGAAAGTTCAACAACCAAAACTCAGATGACAGGTAGGTAGCATGTATTATTCTCATAGATTTTCAAAGGTCTAATTAGATGGATACTTTCAGATGTTGTTAGAATCCAAGGACACTGACCTTTCTTATTGAGAAGGTAAATCTATTATATTGGAAACATTATCTGGGGCTTTGATAAATTACAGGCTAGTCTCACTTGACAGCTACATACATTAGAAAACCAGAAAAAAAATTTAATTCACTAACAATCTGCAATTCCCATGACTGTCTCCAAATAGTTCTATAAAAGACACATTAAAACTTCAATCATGGCTTGAATCTCTATTTTTACAGATAAGTGTTGAGAATTTTTGGATAACGAAGTGTCATCTAAAGGTTGGTTACTAGGTGAACTGAGGTCACCTGGAACAGCAGGGTTCAATCTTTCTGGTGGTACCTAAGTTTGTGGGAACACAAGCCTATTATATAATCATGACAGTATTTATATATAATCTATATAATCTCCTGTGCACTTTAAGTCATCTCTCAAATGTTTATAATGTCCAACACAATGAAGTACTCTGAAAATAATTGTCACATTGTTGCTGAAGGGATAAAGAAAAGAAAAGCTTGCTGCATATTTAGTACAGACACCAAATTTTCCCTGCGTATTTTTTGTCTGTGGCTGGTTCAGTCCTGAAATGCATAATGAAAAGCTTGTGGTATTTTACTCTCTTCACCTTCTATCATCTGACTTGGTAGTTGTTTGTTATTTTTCCAAAGTACAAAAGGGAACCTATAGGGCAACTGTACTGATATTGTTGTTCATGTTCAGAGCTGAATCTCTGTTTTGGTTGACACATAGCAGTACAGTATTTCAGCTCAGCACATATTTTGCTTTGAACCAAACAGTGAATTCATCCCTTATAAGCAAATTAGAGAAGGTATAAAGTCTAGGCTTTGGGGACAGACTGTGTACATTGAAATTCAAGCTCATTACCTCCATGGCCTTCGACATGACATTTAACTGAGGACTTGTCTGTTTCATGTTGAAGAATTATGACATTATTTTATATCGATATTCCAAATGATAAATTTATTTGTATGAGAAAGAGTTTGTAAAAATTACCAGGTTCTTTAAAAAATTAGACGACTAGTAAATATGTTATTGTAAGTATTTTCACTGTGTGTTAGAAGTGTCAGAGTACTTACTATTTATTAAATTGTTAAATCCCTATAACAATTCTAGGATTCAGGATGATATTTAATAGATAATCAGATTGACAAAATAAGGCCATTGTTATTCATCAAACTCTGGTAACACAGGGCTGACCACCCTCAGGTTTCCCAACCACCAGTCTAGAAGTGTTTTAAATCTAGTTTTTGACAGGGTAGATTTCCCATCACTTAAGTTCTTATTTCTCTTGGACCATTGTCATTTTTGTTTTTGGTTGCCAAATCCTTCTTGGTTTTATACCCACATTAAAATTCTTGCTGTACAGTGTCTTTCTGTCTTGGATGCAGATGTGGATGATAATAAGCAGAATGATGACAATATTTGGGCACTAGTTACCAATTACTGCTTTCACTTCCTTGCAACTTAGTTACCACACAAAATGCTACAAGGCAGATGCAATGTCCATTCTTCTTTTACAGATAAAGAAACTGAGGTCCAGCTGATTCACTGACTCACTGCCAACCTAAGTCCAGAAGGCACAACAGCCCCAGCCATCAATCCCTGCTTCTTTATAGAAAGCTACTGAGCTCATTTCCTGCAGAACTCATCTTCTCTCAGAGTCAGCCAAAACCACAGTTAATCCCTGGCCCTCTGTCTTTAAGACAAAGCTCTTGTGGTCTCATTATGGAGCAGCTCTTTTTCCAGTTATTGCTATTCTGAAAACCTCATCTGTGCTGAGATGTTAGCCAGTGAAATATGCTAGTATGTGATTATCCCAAAAAGTGCATTTCCAGTTATCAGAAAGGCTCCTGGGGAGGGCTGATTTCTGGCCTGGGAAATCTTTGTCCCTATCCAAAGAAGAATATTTATTCTACCCATGTTCTCAAGGCACCTTTCACTTGAAAGAGCAAGTCATGATAAATCAAATAAAGCATATGATGTAAAATTGACTTATTATAAGAAAGATGGGGCTCAGGCATCCCAAAGAGACAAATATGCATAACCATTATGAGCTCTGGATCACAGTGAAACATTGCAATTTTCCCACCAATTCTGGGACAAAGCAGAATAAAAATAAAGTTCAGAAGAAATGGTACAAAACATACAATCCTAAATAACGATTACTCCAAAGGTATACCACCTTCTGTGAAAATGTAAAATTTGACCTTTTTTTCCTTCTTCCAAATTTCAAATGCATGAACTCTTTGAACTTAAAGCAAAGAAACTTGAAATGTGCTAGAGGTCTCGGCTGAATGAATAACCTTGAGCTGTAAGCTCAAAAGTATTGATTTACACTGCACTTTAGTTTTCAAATGTATTGAGGCTCTTGGTTTCTTTTTTGGCACTCCTGAGACCTCTCATTCTGTTCTCTTCTAATGGACTTGGTCCTGCTTTTCCTCCACTGAATATTCTAGTTTATCTGGATGCCAAGCTAAGGAGATGGACCCCTGTTGTGCTTTCCACAGGAGTGGCTAGGCCTTGATTGCAACTTCCCTGGAGGCTGCAAAGATGCAGGACACCCTTAGGGAATGGAGGAAGAGAAGGTGGATAGAGATAATGATGGGTTTCTATGGTAGCCACACATCATGACTAAGGGAGAGTCAAAGTGTGTCTTGTACTACATTAAGTTAGGAGGTTATGATTTAAAAACAGAAACCAGTGTCTTGGCTAGAAGGGAAGGCCCAGGAAAGAATGAAAAGGAAAACGATTTTCTGCTTCTCTTCCTTTAGCCCCCCCCCTTTTTTTTTCTTACAGAAATGATCTAATTCTAGCTTGAAACCTGAAGGAAGAGTTGGACTGGTGAAGAGCCTGGAGGTATTCAGTATTAAGTTGCTGATGGAGTTTTTATTAAACCAAGTTCCCAAGGCTCACAAAACACAAAACACAGAACAACAAAAATTGGCCAAACTTTGCCTCAATCTATGGTATAGTTTATGCCAGGCCCAACTGTTCTTTTATCTTCCTACATAGGGAGACAATTCTAGGTCGTGCATTTCCATACTTAGCTGTGGTTTGGTGTATGGAATCAGTTTTCTACCTTTTGGAAGGATTGTGACTTTTAAATGAAAACATATCCCACCCCCATTTCTGTCCTCAGCCTTATGCCTCTGTCCATTCTACAAGCCCCCCTCCTGTGTCCTAGGGCTTCCCATGAGATTTCATTGTTTTGTTATGAAGTCCCTCATTGCAGAGCAGTACATGGATCTTGGACATTGTCAGTCTCAACCATGCATCCTGTCTTTGTCTACAACACTGCTAGAATACTGGGGATCTCTCATATTTTATTTATATTTCTCAAAGGATGAAGTCTGTTTTATCTGGCTTTGTTGATTTACTGCAGCTTTATTTCCCCTGCTATAATACTAAAGTTCATGTTTCAAACTACTGGTTAAAATCAGGTAGTCTCTGGTGAGCCAACTTTGGTATGTTTTGTGAGATGTCTGCCCATGAGAGACTATTTATTCCTGCATCTAAAGCCAGCCCAAGTAACAAATTCTAGTGACATAATCTTTATAACTTTTATTCACTTCCCATTTCCTTCATTGTCATCCAGACTGCAGGGTCTTTCTGGAAATAAAGGAAAATGGACACATTGTCTTTGTGCATTGATTCTTTATCCTCCCCATATTGTCTCAAGGTATTTCTGACCCTTATCACACTAAACATGACTCAGCTAAAACATGTCAAGGGCAGACCAGATTGGTTGGTGGACTCAGCCTTAGAGCACATGGATGTCCCAAGTCCTTCACTGTTCTCTTGCTCACACTTCAAACTCATTTACTCCAATTTCTGCATGGTCCAGTTTGTTGTTATCATACTAATGGTAGCAGAACAATGCACACTTTATACTGCATATTGCAAACACATTGAAATAGGCACATGGGATAGTCTTACAAGTCTATGCTTCAAGCACCCTTAGCTAGAGAGTAAGAATAATATTTTGGCTCAAGAGCAAAATATACTTTTTGCAAGGCTTATATATTTTTATCTATTTCCATAAGCATCAGCATTTAGAGAAATACAGTACTACAGTAATGGAATAAGTATTTTTATATTGAACACAATGTAGAAAATTATGTATAAAACACAAAATATATAATTAAAACTAGCAAAGGTTACTCACTGTCCACACAACACATCTTAACAAATGGATATGAATCAAGATAATTACTTACATTATATCATATTATAACAGAATAAAATTAGAAACCAGAGCAAGACAAACTACAGAAACTCAGATACTGCATTCAACAATAGTGTATTTGTTTTTCTTTTTAGCACTGGTTAGCTTGGAACTCATTATATAGACTAAGCTGGCTTTGAACTAACAAAGACCCTCACGCCTGTGCCTACTGCATGCTGGGATTTAAGGCATTTGACACCATGCTGGGTCAAACAACAACATCTCCAACAAACAGTGTGTCACTGAAGAAATCAGACAGGAAATTTTGAAAAAAATATCTTATAATCAAGAGAAATGATTATACAACTTCCCAGAACCTCTATCCTATAGCCAAGGGAGTTAAAAGGCAAGTTCACAATCATGGTTTATACTAAAAAGTAAGGATACCTCAAGGAAATAACTTACTGCTTGTCTTAATTAGAGTGCTTTCTTATAGAAACCAGTACCACCAACCCAGGATAGCACCACCCATAATGGACTAGGCACTTCCTCCACAATCACTAATTAAGAAAATGTCTTACAGGCTTGCCTACGGCCTTATGTTATAGGGGCATTTTCTTAATTGAGGTTCCCTCCTATAACATTACCTCAGCTTGTGTCAAGTTGACATAAAACTAACCAGTACATTGCTTATATCAAAATCTTAGAAAAACAAGAACAAGCCAAGCCCCAAAGAAGTAGGTGACAAGAAACAAATAATTAACATCAAGGCAGAAATGAATGAAATTGAGACTGAAAGAACAATACATAAAAACAATCAAACAGGGACTCAAGTTTTGAAAAAACAAGATTTAAACACCCTATCCAAATTAACCAAAATAAATAGAAAGCCAAAATTAATAAAATTATAGTTTTAAAAGGGCAATACCATAATGAAGTGTAGAAGATCATTTGGGAATGACTTGAAAACAGATTCTATAAGCTACCAGTGTTTTCTGAAGGAGATACAAGCAAGAGTTGGAAACAGGAATAAAATTTCCCAACATAGACATGTCTACCATTGAACAGACTGACTTCTAAATTTGAACAGCCATATAAGAGTGAACACCCATGTTTTCCAAACTACAAACTAGAAGTGGAATGAGTTCCACCAATTTGTTCAGTGAAACCACTATTACTTTGATACCCAAACTGGATACAGACAGGAAGAAAAATAAAACCAGGCCACTTTACATGATGACTGATAATGGAAAATTTCTCTATAAAATTCTTACAAACTAAATAAAAAAAATCACAAGAACATATACCATGACTAACTTTCTTTCATCCTGTCTGTACTAAGATGTTTTAACATACACAAATCAATAAATATAGTGCAGCATGTAAATAAGCTTAAAGATAGAGACTATGTGATTATTTCAATAGATACATAGAAGGCTTCTGAGAAAGCCCAACATCTCTTCTTGAAAAATCTTCAAAGAGCTATTGAAAGACCCCCGGTCTGGGGACCTTCCCTCAGGAGAGACCCCAACCCAGGGAACACGCAACAACCACGAATCAGATGCAACTGCAAGAGGCTTTATTTTGATACACAGGCACCTGGGGCGACAAAGTCTCTCGGAGGACTTGCGCGCCTCAGGCTGGGGTGGTGGGCTTTTTATGGGGTCGAGCTGCGAGAAGCGCGGTTACAGAAGCGAGATGCATGGTTACAGGGTTCTGATTGGACAATTCAAAGGGGGCCAGGTTCAAATTTGGGACAGTCTGCGGTTTTCCCCGGTAATCAGATATGCTCGCTGACTTGGCCCTATCTAGGGCATAAGCCGTTTTTCTCACCCTTTAGCTCCTAGTCCGGGGGACAGGTGGCTGACCACAGATATCCTGTTTTGCCCTCCGCCCTCCTTTTTCTTGAATTTCCTTGTTCTAGTTACAAGCCTTGCAAAACGGCGTTCCTTAAGCTAAGCTGCAGAGCTGGGGTCTTTCCATGGGGGCTGCCCTTCTTCCTAGAATAGCCACAGGTTGTTCTGCTAGACCCAGACAATGTCACAGGACCATTCTGCTGATGCCACAAGAAATATCACAAGAATATTTCTGCTGAGGTTAACGGTTTTTGGGGGGGGTCTGAGACTGGTGCTTGTTCCCCTTTTTACCGTTCTGCTGAGGCTGCAGGGTTTGGGGGTCTTAGGCTAAAGCTTGTTTCTCTTTCCTATGTTTAACTCTTTCACTATAATTAGAAGGAATATAATTCAGCACAACAAAAGATATGCACTATAAACCTGTATGCCAATACTATATCAAGTGAGGAAAAAACTGAAACCATCTATAAAGTCAAGAATGATGCAAATATGTCCATTCTTTCTTAGTTTACTCAGTGTAGTAGTATTTGAAGCCTTCAGTAATAAGATAAGAGGAAGAAACAAAATAAAAACCACACAGAGAAGAAAAAATTAGGTTATCATTATTTATAGATAATAGAATGCTATACTGAAAAGACCTTAGAAGAGACTTGATCAGAAAACTCTCAGACATGACAAACCCATTCACCAAAGTATCAGGGAAAAAAATCAGCATGTGAATAAAGAGCTTTTGTATATACCAGTAATACATTTTTTGGGCAAAGCAAGAAAAAAATTCGCCATTCATAATAGTTTCAAAAATACATACGAATAAACCTAACCAAGGAGATGAAAAAATTTCTAAGATGAAAACTTTAAGAAGTTGAAGAATTAAATAGAAGAAGATATTAGAGTATGCAATGCCCTCCCGTGTTCGTGGGATGATGTAATTAATACTGTGAGTATGGATTTATTTCTGAAAGCAATTTAAAAATAATTCAGTGCAATCCCTTCAAACTTCCACTTGCATTCTTCACAAGAGTAGAATAAAAAATTTCGAAAATCCACATGAAAATATAAAGGACCTGACAAACCAAAGCAATCCTAAATGGAAAGAACAATGCGTGAAGCATAACAATACTGTTCTTAAGTTTTCTGATTCAGATATTTTATCATAACAGCAGAAAAATAGAAGTATAGATCCAGACACATATCCACAACATCTGTAGCCACATGATCTTTCACAAAGATATCCAAAATAGATAGAAAAAAGTTAGATTTTTCAACAAATGTTGCTGGACAAAGGAGATACGCTCCTATAGAAGAATAAAATTGCCTCTGTATCTCTTATTAATGCACAAAAATAAAATTAGAATTCTAGAACTGAAACTGTGGAACTTCTAGAGGGAAACAGGCAAGACAGTTCGAGACATGGCCACAGAAGGGACTTCACTAACACTGGAACTGATCCCCAAGAATCGACAAAAGGGATTGGATAAAAGTAAAGAAACTCTTCCCATCAAAGGAAACAATCACCAGAGCGAAGCCACAGCTTCAGAATGTGAGAAAACCTTTGCCCCCTGTGTATCAAATGGCCATTGTTATCAGAAGCCTGTAAAAAAAAAAATTCCAAAATTAAGCAACCTCTCCAAAAAAGTGTCCAGTTAATAAATGTGATCAATAATTGATTGGATAATTCTCAAAGGAAGAGACATAAATGTCCAATAAATATTTGAAGAAGTGCTCAATGCACTTAGCCAGCAAGGAAATGTAAATTAAAACTGCATTGAGATTCCATTTCAACCTCAGTCAGAATGGCTGTCAACAAGAAGAAAGATGGTGGTAAATGCTGAGAGGATGTGAGGAAAGAGGAGCCCCCATATCCATCTGGTGGCTGTAGCAGGAATCTTAAAAGTTCTTATTAATAAAATCAAACCTGAGGCCAGTTATTGGGGTGAATGCTGGAAGATCAGAGAAGCAGAACAAGCCATAGATAGCTACCTCACCTCGCCAGTTCCTCAGCTGATCCTGTTTCCTCAGACTGGAAGCTTCTGAGTCCTCATCCAAAATGGATCTCAGCTGAACTGTGCTGCTCAAAGCCTAAAAGCTTAACCAACCAAATGCTTCTAGTTTCTGGTCTTCATGCCTTATATATCTTTCTGTTTTTGCCATCACTCCCTGGGATTAAAGGCATGTGTCACATGCCTGGCTGTTTCCAATGTGGCCTTGAACTCACAGAGATCCAGATGGATTTCTGCCTCTGGAATGCTAGGATTAAAGGCATGTGCTACCACTGCCTAACCTCTATGTTTAATATTGTGGCTGTTCTGTCTCTGACCCCAGATAAGTTTATTAAGGTGCACAATATTTTGGGGAACACAATACCACCACAGGTAGCCACAAGGAAGGTCTGTGTTGTTTCTCAAGAGAATGAGGGAAGAGTGAATTCTAAATAGAAAGTAGGTGGGGGCAGAAGGAGGGTAATAGATACATGGCATGAAAAGAAAAAGAAATGTCTATTTGGGGTAAGGAAGGGTCCCAGTAACAGGCAGGGAGAATAGTGAAGGGAGGTGGGACAAGGAAGAACCAAGTTTAATAATACGTATGTGTGAAAATAAAAATGTCGCAATGAATCCTATTACTTAGTATGGTAATTAAAAATTATTAATAAAAAACCAACCATATCTTCATGGAGAAAAATAGGGATCTTAATTTTTATCCATCTTATGTACTTCTTATGAGGAATAAAAGAAAAGTGATTTGTATAAAACTTAGAATTTGCCTGGGTTGAGACACAGTAAATAACACTGAAGGAAAGTGAGACACAGGTGTAGAAATGGTTATCTTATACTTCAGTCACTATGCTTTGATTCTGAGGATAGACACATTTAGGAAAATACTAAGGTATGTATTAAAATCAATGGTACCTTAGCTGGAGATAAAAAGGCAACTACCACTTAACAATTTTTACATGTAAATAAGTAATTTAAATAAATTCCTACTAGTAAAATCAACATTGCTAGAAGTCAGTAACCAAGAGAAAAGTGAGCATTCTTGTTCGAAATAGAGGAGTTTCATCAATAACATGTCATCCTCCTGTCTACTCTCAATACATTTTTTTTTTTTGGTTTTTTCGAGACAGGGTTTCTCTGTGTAGCTTTGCGCCTTTCCTGGAACTCACTTGGTAGCCCAGGCTGGCCTCGAACTCACAAAGATCCGCCTGGCTCTGCCTCCCGAGTGCTGGGATTAAAGGCGTGCGCCACCACCGCCCGGCTTTCTCAATACATTTTATACTAGGAGTTCCCACAAGATTTAGAATGACAGCCCTTGGACTTTGTGGAGGGTCACTGGTGATCCCAGTAGTCAGTAGTTAAGAGAGGACCAACTAGAGTTCTCAGGGAGAGGGCATCATCTCAAGCTAATGAGACCTCCACCCAGGGGATTATCTTAGAGGGCAGAATTCCAAATCTTAAACCAAAGTGCTGGGTAGCATCCCAGTGCTAAGGGGTCATCAATATCTGCCAAAGTATCATGATGCTTGGGCCCCAGGACTGAAGCCTGAGCCTAGAGAAAGACTAAACACCAGGAATGTGTGGGGACAGGGCTCAGTGAATCCTGTGGAAAATATATACACCATTCTACTTGGGCTTAGAGGCCCAATAGTGATTATAACTTGGGGGACATGGGTGTCTAAAACATGTCTTAATCTGGGTCTCCTACACAACATAAGTGCTCTTGAGACATTAGACCCTCAATTCAATGTCAACAGAGTAACTCATTATACCAGAAGATCAGCAGAGACTATGGAGAGCTCCATTCATAAACTATCACAGACATGTGAGTGTTTTTGTAGGTTTCTCAGATGGGAGTGCTACATGTGCCACACATTCTGGATATGCATCTGTGGTGTGTTATGTGTATGCATTTTGTTTCTTTATATGCATTGTGTTTATGTATAGTTAATTTGCACGTGTTGTATGTAGTGTGAAGGAGATATGTGATGTATGGTTGTGTTACTTGTGTACATCCTATGTTGTATATATATATATATATATATATATATATATATATGTGCAGCATACATTTCATGTGCATGCTGTGCTTCTACAGATTCACATATAGTAAGCATTGATGAAGTTGACACCTTTGATTACAAAGTCAAAGATGAGGTAAAGACAGTAATGACAATGGCTAGCATGGATTGGTGGCCTGGACCAGGCACCATGATGGAATCTGTATTCAGGCTGTGCATTCATTTCTATGGTCCCCAGTTATGGTTGAGAAAATAGAACTGGAGAGCTTTTGTCGACAGGGAGGACCTTTTGCAGTGAGCAGTAGAGCCGGCATGTATACCAAGGTTTATTTGACCCTACAGAGAAGTCTTTCAATTAGGAGAGCTACATTGATAGGCTGTGTGCTCCTCTCTCTTAGCTTAGAAGCAGGATTCCAAACATCAAAAGGAAGGAAAAGTGTTGCAACTTCTGTTCTTCCTTCATCTGGACCTAAGCTTGCCCTCACTGAGGTCTAGCTCAGGCCTATTGCCATTGACTGCACAATGTCATAGGTCCAGCCCATGAGGCAATAAGTACAAGGAAGAAAGAGCCACTTTTATTTCCTAAAATACATTTTTAACAGAAACAGAGATGACAAAATCTATCATCATCAAAAAGAATATTGATTCCTATGTGTGAAAAGCATTGTGTGAGCAAGCACTTTCCATCTGTCCCATTGGTGGTAGTTTAACAAGAAGTCACTTAAGTCCCCAAACTAAAGTTCTAAGAACTCTAACTTGATATTCTTCAAAGGGCATCTCTGAAAGGTTAAATAAACACCCTTCAGTATCTTATGGCAGAACTTGCTTTAAAATCCACAATTTTCTGATTTTTTTTTCCACTACCCTACTTTGCTTCAGTGGTTGGAATAATGGTGCCAAATCAAAGGAAAAGAATGAAAATTATCTGGGAGAATAAATGCTTCCTTCAAACTTCTATTTCTGTTCTATCCACAGAGTCACAGCTTTAGAAGAAATGGCTCTAATAAGGTACATTGTGACCATGTGTTCTAGAAACTAGGCACATTGTAATGATAAAAATACACTGATAATACTAGGAAATCGGGGGACTCTGCATGGGACAGATAGCATCTTGAGGTCATAAATGAAAATAAATCTGCTTTGTGTTCAGTGTTTAGAAGGCTGGATGCAGTACCATTTCTCATATTAAAAAGAAACAGATAATTAGAAGTGCTTACTTGGAATGTAATGATTTCTCTCCTCTTTTGTGCTGGCCCTGCCACAGCTGTGCCCATGATTGCCAAGTGTTCCATCTGTTATCATCCACCACAGGAGTTACTGAGGGTGGAATCACGAGTGGAGCCGGCTCTTGCATTCTGAAATAGGTGTGGGGGCTTTTCAGGACTCTGGGGGTGAACACCTTGACAATCTGTCATCTCTCTCTATCAGAAGGTGTTTGTGTTTTTATTTTTTTAAATTTTAATAGATTCCTATTATTTTTAAAAATTGTTGACAATTTTGTACTTAGACACATGGTTTTGTGATCATACTCAATTCCTCCCTCCAGCCACCTTCTCTTATCCCATCCCCTTCCTGCTGACAGATTTCTTCTTCCCAGTCAGTCCTAAGTCATGATACTCAGTTTTCCATTGCAGAATTACGTCTAGGTAAACTGTCTGTTAGATTACATTCCAGGAATAAAGGTCTATATGGGTCCCTCCTTCTCTTTCAATCTATTTAAATGGGTCTCTTCTTTGCTTTTAAATAACATCAAGCCAATGTTCTGTTTACAGAAACAGTTGGATATCATTTGACTGATCATCAGAAATGCTAAGTACGTAAATAACTGGCAAGTACACAAGCCAGAGAACCTCCCCATTTGTACCAGAGGAGACAGAGAAAACACAGCTTTGGATGAAGCTTAAGTTTTCCATGCCATATGTATAGTGATCTCTTTAAACTTCCCAAAGGCTCCAGCTAAGTAGAGGCTGCAATTACATAACTTACTTTGGATATGTTTCCACCTGGAAACTTCCACACTTTGGAGAACACAGATGAAAAAGAAAGTAGAATTGATAAGGATGGCCAGCTGTCCCTCCATGGCTTCACTGCGAACTCCTTGTGCATGGATCCAACATTGTCTGTTGCCATTGTTGCCTGCTCACTGTTACTAAGCAGCTCTGGATGAAGGGTGCTTCCCACCCCAGTGAATTTTCCAGCAAATGCTGTGGCAATTGATCTATGGTGTATCAGTGTAAGTGGAGGATTAAAAAAGAATTCGTACTTTAAATTATTTAATAGCTTTTATTACCATTAATCAATTAGCACACAATAATGACTGAATTTTCACACATGCATATAACATTTGAGACATAGGAGAAGTGGCAACACTTATCATTCCATTCCCGTGATAAAAAACATCCCTAAACGCTAAGATGTCAGACTAGGACCCTGACCCCTTTGTATCCAAATGTACAGGCGGTGGCTTATGTCTTACGGCCAAAGTGGCCTTTCTCCACAGCCTACTCCTGCATTTCTGCTCTCTTAATTGGGTCAGCAGACCTCTTTCTGAACACTGTGTATCTACTATTACTCTTGCTTGGTTTATATCAGCAAATTTCATTCTGGCACACAGGTTCCTCAGCAGTTATTGCCTTTTTCTTTTGCCTCACAGAAAAGCTTCCTCAAGGTCTGAAGACATTTATCACAGCCCTTTCTATATAGTCTGTGTCTTCATAGCTCCCTGCTCTGAAGCATAGGCCCCTTAGCACCGGTAAATCTGCTCTTGAAATGGATCTTAATGCCATGTTACACAGCCCGATGCCACGTCTCTGGTTCTTCTATTCAAACTCAGCTGCATTTGCACAATTGGTCCCATCTTTTTCTGGAAAAACTGTCATCTCAGTTCGTGGACCTTCCACATTTCACCATTTCACTAGATGATGCTGTACATATTTGCTACCAAGCTCTTTCCCATTTTGTTGCTCCCCAGGGTTATTTGTTTTCTATTATTGTATACATTAGTTACTCTATGGCTGATCTCCACAGTGTATGTGCTGCCAGGATGGGGATGTTTCTCTTTGTTCTTGAGAAGCTTCAGCATATAGAAAAATATGTGATGCGTAATAATTGTTCAATGCTTTGCTGAATGAAGGCAGTTCTGTTTTTATTTTAAATATATTTTGAATTAAAATAAAACATCACTTCTCCCTTGCCGTTCCTCCTTTCAACTCCTCCTCGCACACCCCAATTCCTCCTAAAATAAGTGGCATCTTTTTCTTTGATTATTATTGTTGCATATATATGTAGATGCAAAATATACGAGTAACCACCTACTGAGTCTCTTTAATCTGAGTCTATATAATCTCCGGGCTGATCACTTTATATTAGAAAACCAATTAGGGGATCCATCCCCAGGAAAGCTTAATTCTTCTTCTCTTAGCAGTCATTGGTTGCTTGCAGTTCTTTGCTAGGGTTGAAGCCCTCTGGGATTTCCTCCTTCTGCATTGCATGTGTTTTAAATTTTCTAAATATTATGTGCAGTATTTGTTATATTTGGATGTTAAATGTTCCCCATAGACTCATGTATTTGATCACCTGGTGCCAGTAGGTGGTGCTGTTTGGGAAGGTTGTAGAAGATTTAGGAGGTGGGGCCTTCCTGGAAGAAGTGAGTCTTCCCAACATGCTTTTCACTCTGTACTTCCCAACTATTGCTGCAATGTGATCAGCATCCTTCTACACATGCCGCTATGCTGTCGTTGGTGGGTAATACCCCTTCAAGTACAAGCCAAAAGAAACTCTTTCTCTCTTCAGTTACTTCTTATGAGGTATTTTGTTACAGCATAACAAAAATAATGAAGACAGCAGTCAACTACATTTTGTAATTTCAAAGAAAATGTAAGCCTATAAGATACTCAAGTTACTAATCATAGATATTATTTATTGCTTCTAATTGTTGCATGGCAGGCTAAATTATCATTATTTATATAAATGTTATCTTTTATTTTGTCTATTTCTGTGTGTGTGTGAGCTGGTGGGTGTAAATGTATAGTGACTGTGTGTGTGTATGTGTATGGGTGTGGAAGACATAGATTAACCTTGAGTTTCATTCAAACTTGGGAAATGTCCACATGTTTTTGAGACAGGGCCTCTCACTGGGACCTGGGACCTATTATTTAAACTGGGCTGTCTAGTGACTGAGCCCAAGAGATTTTCCTGTCTCCTCCTTCCTAGTGTTGGTGTTAAATATATGTCTCCATATATATTTGGATACTGAGGACCACACTTCAGTTACTATGCTTATGTAGTAAACACTTCGTCTGCTGAGCTATACAACAGCCCCTTATTTGCTCGTTTTATTAGAGTTCAACAGTTACATTGCCTTTTACTATGGATAATACTAAGAAAAGCACTGTAAATGTGACATGACAGACTTAGTATTTCCACTGTAGGAGTATCTATGACTAGGAAATTAAAGTACCAGTCACGTGAATGCATGATCTCCATAGCTAATACCAAGTTACCTCTCAAAAGTGATATGCAAGATTGCATTCTTGTCCCAAATATAAGGATGTTCCTATTCCCCTAAATCTAACATACTTTCCTTATCATTAACAAACTGATCATTTTGGGGATGTACTGTATATTTAACCTAATTTTCTTCAAAATTATCCAACTGCTAATGAATCTCAACATTTTTGCTGAAGTAAATTAGTGAATTTTATTAGTTTCCCTTATTATTTGTCTCTTTTTCTGTCTTTGATGAATTTCACTTATTTAGGATTCCTGGAATTGTGCTTCAGAAATGTATTTTGTCATAGGAATGTTAATATGTCAAATTTTAAAATTTCAATTATCTTTTCCAAGTCATTCACCCATATTTATATTTACTGGTTGAAGGAATATTTTAAATTTTAATAGAGTCATTTCCAATAACTTTAAAAACATCTTAATAGTTTTTGAGGCCTTAGTGTTTCTTGAGGGAATTTCTTACTTTTAGATAAAAAGATATTATAGTGTATTTTCAGCTCTTGGTTTAACTTTCACATTTAAATCTTTAATGTTATAAAATGTAATTAATTAAGGTACAAACCCAACATTTTATTTCTTGTAAGGCCATCATCTAAACAAGCAATTAGTTTTATTTTTATTACTGGTTTACTAGTGCCACATTTATTACATATCAAATTGTATTCTTTCTGAGGTGTAATTTATGAGTTTGTGTTCTGCTACAAAGGAGCTTCCACTTTGATTGGAACAACAGTACTGAAGGTTTATTATTAACATTTGCATTATACATTATATTTAATCTTAAATTCCTTTATGGTATTTCTGTTTTATTTTATTGACAATAATATTCAAGAATCTTTATTCTCTCACATAATTAAAAAATTATTTTGTTGAACACTTGAGAAAACAGATTAGTTTTACATATCATTTTATTAGATTTTAAATTTAAAGAAAATTTAGAATTAAATGATGCATTTGTTTTTCTGTCTTTTTTTCCTTCTTGTTTTCTAATTGGGTTTTAGGAATCTCCTCTGGAGTGTGCATCCTGTATGGGAACTCCATTCCTCAGTGCACAGTTCTTATCTGCTACTGTTGATACAAAGAAACTTTTGTATTCCACTATTTATGGTAGCACACCTGTCCTTGCCTTACCTATGAGAACATGAAAAGCCTGCCATGTTTTTATTGTTGGTTTTAATTGTGTGTGAATTATGAGAATTTCAAGTATTTAATTTTTTTCACATTGGCATGTGTGTCTTCTTGTACTACACTCGGTGATTTGAGGCTTTATTGTCCATTCAGCAGCTGTGCCTTGTCCCTCTAGAGATCATGGAAAATAAATAGGTAACAGTAACGAATATGGTAGCAAGAGAATTGATGTGTGTCCCAGATGAAATTAAGCTACACAGTGAGATCTAGGCCAAAGTGGACTATAGTTAACATCATGTTTTAAAATAAACAAACAAACAACCCCCCAAACAAAAAAAAAACAAAGAAACAAAACAAAACAAAAAAAAACACCACCTAAAACTGACTAAGAAACAGCCAGCTGTAAATAACATGGATTACTAATGAAGTGATATTAACCTAAAAATTTAAATATGTTGATCTAATTAAAATTGCTTATCATATTTTTTGAGCTATAACAAAAGTAGTGCTTAAAGTTCATAGTTATTATTTAATGTATAATAGGGAATAAGTAAAAGCTAAAATCAGTAATCTATGTTTCTGTTAATTCAAACCAAGTTAAAACAGAAATGAATGAAAGGAGAATGAGAGAACAGGAAGACTTAAATAGATTGGGGTTGAAAAGAGCAGTTTAGTAAAGGATAACTAATACTGTAGATATTTGAGAATGCCATTTGAACACCTACCACTGAAGAAGCTTCATGAAATATACACATACACACTTATAGAAAGAGTTCAAATTAGATTATCCCATAACAGGAGACAACTGGCTAGTAAATTAAACAGCCTACAGTCAGGTGAGGGATACTTCTTTTCAAGCTGTTGGTCAATGACATCAATAGACCACACAAATATTACAAGCTCTTGCTATTGCTCTTGGTTACTTTCCAGAACTTAAGAGTGAAATCCTATTGCTAAAGACACCTTATAGCTGAGTTATAGGACACAGCACACTAAAGCTGGTACTGACTTAGAATCCTTTATCCTTACTGGTTAGCTTTCACAATGATGGAACATTATATGTACACTACTGGGAAGAGGAAAGTATTGAGCAGTCTTACCCATATGTGAATGCTGTAGTTCACAATAATGAGTGGACTAGCAAGATGTGCCCATATGCCCATGCCACATGCAATAGTGGCATGAATGTTATGAAAGTAACTAACCACTTTCTTATTGGACTTAAGGAATGCTTCACAAGACGAAACTCATTCCTAGGACCATGAACCAGGCTAAAAACTGTGTAATAAATTATTTCCTAAGTTCTTATCCTTGTACAAGTAGATCATAACTTCTTTCAATCCTCATCAGAGAAGTTTCTTTTAGCAGTCCATGATATTTAATACAATGTGATGAGAATAAGAGGCTGTGGACTGCTCAGCTCTAAATGGCAAATCTGCATCATAACCCTATATCCAAAGTTCAGGGACCAATGCAGAAAAGTAGGTAGAAAGATTCTAAGAGCCACAACTTAGAAACAATAAAGTGAATTTAGATATAGAATAAGTTTCAAAATAGTAAACTTAAAATGGATCAAAGATCTTTTTGTAAAATATTGAATATGATCTCTCAGAAGACAATATAAAGAAAATCTAGCATATCTTGAGATTGTGATAATTTTCATGTTTTTATTAATATAAAAACTGTGATTTGCGAGTGAAAAATAAATGCTAACCTTAACTTTACAAACATTAATTTTTTCTCTTCTATTATAGGCCTGCAGAACACCTAAGATTAAAGAAGAGCATAAAAATGATAGACAATATTATGACAATGAAATCAACATATTATTTATCATCTATCTATAATCTATTATATTAATCTATCTATATCTATCTCTCTATCTATATCTACCTTCTATCTATCAAAATAATGCAAAGCAAAGTAAATAACTGTAGACAAAAATGTAGAAACATATTTAAAACTCAGAAACAAGAAAATAAACATTAATTAAAAGTGAACAAACACAAAAATTTCATGAAAGGATATACAGCTTACAAATGAGCTCATGAAAAAGATAATGAATATAATTTGTTATCCTGGTATTGATGATTAAGTCAACCAGCTATTATTGAAAACTTTTTATAAGATTAAACCCTGAACACTGCCATCAAAACAAAGTGAGATGGGGGACAACAGGAGTCTTTCTTTTCAGCTTTTAGGAAATTAATTTTCCTCCCACCTTTTCCCCTTTTGCCCAGGTGTCTACAGAGCAGCTCAGGACCACTCTGCATCTCCTCCAGGAACTCTGGCCAGCAGCTGAAGTTTGCTGCTGACACTGGAGCCATTCTAATTTCTGGCTGATTCATGCCTGTGACCTTCACTAACCAGATCCAAGCAGGCTTCAGGGAGCCATATTGGTGAACTTATTAAGGCCACTCCACGTAGTTAAAAGTGAGGTTTATTTAGTGGCGTAACTTACAAATGAAGGGATAGGTAGGTTGCAGGGTCTGGGGAAGAAGTAGCACAGTCTGGCGGTGTTCTCTGGAGAACTCTGCTTGGTCTACCTCTAGCGTCCAGGGTCCAGGAACCAAGAGAGGGCGGCACATCCGGATCTCGGGTCTTCAGGGTCCTCTCTTGGCCCTGCCTTGTAGGCATGACAGTTACCGAAGCCTCAATGGGTGTTGGAACTTCCAGATCAAAGCTGGAATGGCTACCCACTACATCTCCCCCTTTTGTCTAAATAAGAAGGTTCTAACTTAATACAAGACTATATATAAAGGAATGGTTATCAAATATTGTCCAGGAGTAATGAGGGATAATGACCTAGATAAGATGGAACTATAATCAATGTGAACAATATCAAGCAAGAAACACATACTAAAATCCAGAGAAGTTTAGAGCATAGGTAAATGGTATGTTACAAAGATCATTTTAAAAGGTGTCCTATCCTAAGAACCTGAATCTAATACTTAGTATGTTCTATCTAAGATTTTATATATATATATATATATATATATATATATATATATATATATACACTAAGTTGTAACTATAACTGCTAGTCTTCAATCCCATCAAAGACCTGAGAAGGAATATAATGGTACCTGAGAAATGGAAGATGGATGCAAACAACTTTCAGGAATCTTGCAAAAGTAGACAGAGACAGCTGGCAGCCTGGACAGTCACCTAATGTTTCTCAGCATTGTTGGTGCATTTAAATTGGCTACAGGCCTAGAGTATCTGACAGACCATTTTTAGAAGCAGGAATTCTGAAAGGCCATCTTACCCTGTCTTGGCAGAGTACAGTGATCGCTTTCCTTGTGTCCTGCTTGTTCAGAAAGGACAGCATTTGTACTGTCAGCAGTCAAGGCAAGGTGTTGACTGATGACAGGGCTGACCACCAGCCCTTCACAGAGGCATCTTTGTGTCAACTTGCCCATCATTGCTCTGTGTAATACACTTTCCTCTCTGCCACGTGGACATTCACATTCCATGCACCAACAAAGGAGCTCACTCAGTGGGACAACTACGATCTTAACCTGTAGCTTGCGGGAAAGCAAAATTGAACAATTGATTTGGGAAGCTTTGTAGCCATTTTGAAGAACACTAAATCCACTTTTACTATCTGGTCATGTCTCTACAAAAGCCTGCTTTCGACTGAAGTTTTACTCAGCCTCCACAGTGTGTGAGCTATGATGTCCTTTTATGGGTGAAGAAATAAGCAAATTATAGTATATATATTTGATAGGATATTATTATTATTATTATTTTTTTTTTTTTTTGGTTTTTCGAGACAGGGTTTCCCTGTGTAGCTTTGCGCCTTTCCTGGAACTCACTTGGTAGTCCAGGCTGGCCTCGAACTCACAGAGATCCGCCTGCCTCTGCCTCCCGAGTGCTGGGATTAAAGGCGTGCGCCACCACCGCCCGGCTTTGATAGGATATTATATAGCAATAAAAATAAGTGTTGTCTTGAGCAGTTTGGCTGCCAGAAGGTCACCATCTGGTACAAGATCCTGGTTTGGCTGAAGAACACTTCTCTTGACTGTGTGCACATGAAGAGTGAAGAAGCTCTGCTCCTTTCTTCTCATAAGAGGACTTATACCTTTGGGGTCCCACCCTCACGACCTCCTCATAACCCAATAACTTCCAGAAGGCCTCATCTCCAATATCATCACATTGATGATTTATATTTTGACATAGGAATAATGTTGCAGAGGATCATCAACAATGGGTCCAAGAGTATTAAACCATGAAAACACTTGGGGGGAATGTAAATATATTCTAATAGGTAAAAGAAGGCAATCTGAAAATTCTATATGAAGTAAAATTCCAACTATATCTCATTCTGGAATCCTGTGGCAACATAAAAGGACTAGTATTTTCTGGGGATTTAATAAGAAACCATAGAGAGGCATGGGGAGTAAAACATAGATTTTTTATAATGAGGAAATATTCTGTAAGATAGTTTAATGGTGAATATACAACTTTAAATGTTGATCAAACTCATCCTATGTACCACAAGAAGAATGACCCAAGGCCCAAGGAAAGCAGTGTTTTTTAATTAATAATATATAGATATGGGCTTTGCTCAACTGTTACAAACATACAACACTAACAGGAGACATTAAAGATTAAAAGGGCCCATGGTTTATGGGTAACTTCGTACTTTTGTTAATTTTCTTCCCTTCTTTTTCTCCTCAAATCTAAAATTGTTTTAAAAATGAAGAATAGTATTCCTTTAAAATGCAACAAAAATAAACTGTAAATTGAAAGTTATTTGAGAAATGTCAGTAGCTGATGAAATGAATACTATTTGAGAAAACTGACTTAAAGCTTGTGAGAAAATAACAATATTTGAAAAAAGGAAAGTGAAATAAATAAGCCTCCTATTGGATGTGCTCCCTACAGGAGGTTGGCTATCTTTCAGGCAGCTCAGAAAGTTGTTATTCATTCTGCAGGTTAGAACTTCTACAGAGTGTTAATATATACAGTATTCTAACAAATGCTCTTTACTTATAAGACTGTTAGTGGAACGACATTTATATTTCCAAACTTTTATTGTGGGTGTAACTAAGTGACATAGGAATGTATCAATGGGTAAAGACCAAAGATAAACAAATGTGGATGTATTTTTGTAGTAAAACATAAATATGTTTATAAATATTTTCAATAATCATTGATGCATTCATGATCAAAATATACTGTATTTTTAAGTAATGTTAGATTCATTTAGCTACTACCTTCATTAAACCTTTTGCTACTCACATAAAGTAATGTTAGTTTTCTCAAAATAATTATTTTAAATTTTCTAATTTAATGTAAATATTTGTTATCCATTCATTCTTGCCTGGCAAAATAAGTTGGATTTCTTTACATTTCTAATTTTTATCAGTTCCTTCCAATATTTTTGAAAGCGTCTCTATCTTTGTAAATTTATTTAAAGTGATTATCTCAAACTTAAGTTTAACTATTTAAGTTTCCTATTAAATTGTCTATTTCTACTTATTTCAAATAGGTAATTCTTTTTCCTGCAACCTTTATACATATCATTACATTTTGAAATAATTATGCAGATTGATTCTCATGTAATTTTATACCTGTACTTTTCATTTTATTGTTCATTTTATTCATGTCTTATATTTACGAATGTCTAAATGAATTTTTTAAAAAATCATCCTTTAGAATCCCTAGCTTTCACTACTGAGTTGGTTTATTATTTCCTAAGTAATTCCATTTAAACATATTATTTTCCTGTTGATGTTTATTTAAGTTTTGCTATGTTGGTCTTTTTTCAATTTCTTGAACTGAAATATCACTCCAGATGCTTTGAATATTGCTAATAATTACCATTGCATAGCTCTTCATTTACAATTTTGGCAAGAGAGTCTTGAATGGCTGTGAGGTCCTAAATATTTCCAAATTACTCCTTCGTTGTCCTTACTGCTCTAGTCATAGTCTGGAATCAGGGAGGGCACCAAGAGCCTGATGGGAGCTTTAAAGAGGACTGTGACAATGAGTCACACATGTTTAGATGTTGTTAATGTTCTCTTTTTTTTTTCAGGAAAGCAGGACCTTGTATTCAGCATCATTGATAGGGTATCAAGTTATTGCTATTAATATGTGTGGCTAGCCAGTGTGCTATGCTTACCAGAGTCAAGATTTTAATATGCCATCTGGGAACTACACTGGAGCACATCCACAGGGTTATGTTATTTTCTAGTCTTTTATCATAATCTAGTTAGTGGGGACTGCACAAGTATTTAGCCGTCTGCCATTCATGGGACTGCTCTGTTGTCTCTGGTAAAGAATCATTTGCTTTCTGTGTCTAAGAAACATTTACTTTCTACATCTAAGTCAGTTATGTGCATTTCAGAGAATAGCTAATAAGCTGGAAACACTTAAAACTATATACCATAAAGTTCACAAAACATTGTTTTGTTGCAGAGAAATACATTGTACCATGTGAAAGGATTAGGACAGCCATGATAGAACCAGAATAAAGAACTATTCCATTACCATGGTATAGTGGTATTCTATTTGTACTGAAATGTGATTTTATTTGTATGTTAATAAATAAAGTTGCCTAGGGGTCAGAGCTATTAGCAAGCCATAGTGAAAGCCAGGGCAGTGGTGGTGCACGCCTTTAATCCCAGCACTTGGTAAGCAGAACTAGGTAGATCTCTGTGTGTTCAAGGATACAGCCAGCATTGGAGACACACGCCCTTAATCTCAATACCAACCATAGAAAACTTGGGAGGTCTGTACAGAGAGGCCGTGACAAGACAGCCACGTAGTTGGGTTCACAACCAATGAGAAGGAAGAACCAGAACTCTTTATAAGACGAACGCACAGGAAATACCCCCCTTTTCGGAGAAGTCTCTTGGCGGGAGAGTCTAGCTGGCAGAAAGCGGGTAAGGCTTCTAGCTCTGACCTCTTGGGCTTTCACCTTTACATTGGCTCTGTGTTTCTTATTTAATAAGGCGGTCGGTTACATCTACACCATGGTATCCTGGTTTTCTTTCTACTGCTAGGATAAACATCATGACCGAAAGCAACTTAGAGGGAAAAGATTTATTTAACTAACTCTTCCAAGTAAGTGTTTATCATGAAGCTTATTCAGGGCAGGAACTTATTTTAGGAACCTGTAGGAAAGAATTGAATCCAAGACCATGGAGTGTTCTGCTTATTGGCTTGATTCCCTTTTTCAGCCAGCTTGCTCATAGAACTCAGGACTTTCTGCCTAGGGTGGCACCACTATCAGTGGGCTGGGTCCTCCCACATCAATCCATCAAGATAATGCCCTGAAGACTTCCCTGCAGGCAGATTTGATGGGTCATTTTCTCAATTGAGGTTCTGTCTTCCCAGGTGACATTATCTTTTTTCAAGTTGACAAAAACTATCCAGCACAGTAGGCAATTCCTTTAAGAATTCTTAGACACCCATGCCCTTGGCAAATCATTGTTCAATACCCCTGAAGGTTTGCTGTTTCCAAAGTATCTAATAAACAGAATCAAATAATATGAAGCATCATTAGATAGTTTTCATTAAGCATAGTTCCTTTGAGATTCAGTTAAGTTGGTGTGCCAAGGGTATCCAACCTTTTTCTAGATCTTAAAATACATTTTTAATTATAATAGAATTACATCACTTCCCCCTTCTCTATCCTCCATACAGCTCGTACCATACTCCCACTCTCAAATTGATAGCTTCATTATTGTTACATGCACATGTATATATATATGAACACGCACAAATATATAAACACAACCCTAATTAGTTTTGTTGTTTGTTTAATAGAATTTCAGGGCTGACCACTTTGTACTGAACAGTCACTGAGGGGACTCAACCCTAGGAGAGGCTAATTCTTTTTTTCCTAATAGTCAGTAGTTGCTTGTAGTTCTTTGTCTTTGGGTAGAACCCCATGAAATTTGCTCCTTTCCACATTAACATTATTACTCTAACTTCTGGTATGTATGAACATTTTTAGAAGATTCTGTCAGCAGAAGTTTCACGGCAGACTTCCCGGTTTTCTGGTTCTCAAAATCTTCTGCCCCTCTTCTGTCATGTACGAAATGTGATGTAGATTTATCCACTGGGGCTGAGCTATTAAGGATCTATGCATCTCTGCACTGTGTTGAATTTTGGTTGTCTGTGATGGTCTTCATTTTCTATAAGGGATGATAGCTACACTTACCTGTGGATACAAGGATAACATTTGGAATATAGTGAAAACGTGTTGATCTAGCAAAGTGGCAGTAGTAGATACTTTTCTAAGATCCAGGAAGGTGAATAGGTTTACTAGTACCAGGCATGAACACTGTTTGTCTTTCTATCTTCTGGTATCTTATTCAGTTTCTTTCTTCATTGTCTTAAAGCTTTCTTTGTATAAGTGTTTTTGCTTTTTTAGTTAGCTTTATCCAAACATATTTTATTTTGATGTTCCCATGAGTGGAATTGTTTCCATGGTTTCTCTCTCAGTATACTTTTTCTTGGTATATAGGAAGGCTTCTGATGGTTTGTTGTTGTTGTTGTGTGTGTGTGGTGTTTTATATTATTTTACTTTGTCAAATGAAGTAATAATCTGTAGGAGTTTTCAGGTACAGTATTTAGTTTGGATTTAAAGCCCACTCCACAAGATGAAACTCATGCCTGGTACCATTAACTTGGCAAAAACCTGTGGCAACATATATCGTAGGGGAGAACCTATTATTCTGCTGAATGGCATAGCAATAAACTGCATGTTAAGTTCTTACTCATATAGTTATATATTAGGGCATCCTTCAAACCATGGAGGATTCCTTGGGCAATAAATAATTAATACCAAGACTCACAACTGAACAACATACAGATAATAAGCACTTTGGCCAGTTATGAATCTCTTCGAATTAACTGCAGCCTGTTGCAATAAGAAGCCTCTCTGATAAAGCTGAGGGTTTCCTTAATCTATGAGCACAAATATGATTATTGATGAGATGGTTTGACTATATGTCCATTTTGCAAAACAATAATAGTGAGGTTCCCCTGAGTCTATGAGTTTGCCTGCCACCAGCTCTTGGCCAGTATTATAGCACCAGAAATGAACTCCCCAGTGTGTTATCTCTTTCATGTGGTTCTTGAATTCACTATTTGCTGAGATAATTTTCCATTAATGTTCAACAGGAAAATTTGTATGTAGTTCTTTTGTTGGTATTGAACCTTTATCAGGTGTTGGTATTAGCATGATAACAGCTTCTTATAACAAATTTGGTAGCATTCCTTCCTTTTTTTACTTCTGGAATACGTATAGAAATCCTGAATTAAGATTTCCCTTTAGCCGGGCAGTGGTGGTGCATGCCTTTAATCCCAGCACTCGGGAGGCAAGAGGCAGGCAGATCTCTGTGAGTTCGAGGCCAGCCTGGTCTACAGAGCAAGATCCAGGAAAGGTGCAAAGCTACACAGAGAAACCCTGTCTCGAAAAACCAAAACCAAAACCAAACAAACAAAAAAAGATTTCCCTTTAAAGTTTAGTAGAATTCATCTAGTTCTGAGCTTTTCCTTGTGGGAAAATTTTTACATACTCAGTTTTGTATTTTGTTATGAGTTTGTTTGAATTGTATTATCTGGCTTTAATATTGGTAGGTAATGTGCATTTAGAAATCAATCCATTTATTCTAGATTTTCTTAGACTTGCATTTCCTAATAATCTCTTGGATTTCACTGGAGTCTACTGTAAAAGCACCTCACTCATTTGTAATCTTATTAATTTGTGTCTTCTCTTTCTTATTTTGTTAATTTTGCTAAGGATTTGTCAGTTTTGTTAATTATTTCAAAGCACCAAATATTTGTCCAATTAATTCTATACATTGTCCTTTTAGTGTCTAGTTCATTCATTTATTACCCAGTCTTCTTATTCTCTGTATTCAGGTTTGGTTTCTTTTTGTTTATCAAGAAACTTGGAGTGCATCACTTGTTTATTCATTAATATCTTGATTATTGTTTTTAAATATGAGTACTTAAAGCTTTAGCTTTTCCTCTTGAGACAGCTTTTGAGGTACTGAAGAGGAACTAGTAGACTGTGCTCTCATTTTCTCTTTTCTTTTCTTTTTTGGGAATTTTTTTCATGGATTCTTCAATGCTGTTCATTCAAAAGTTTATTGTTTGTATCTATTTTTTTTTTTAAATTTTCACCAGTCATTCTTATGACTGAGTTCTAGTTTTATTCCACTGTGGTCTGATAAGATGCAGGGAATTGTTCCAATTTCGTTTTTGTGCTTGTTCAGGCTTGTGTTGTGAGCTACTACCCAATAAATTTTAGAGAAGTCCCAGACACTTCTAAGAAGTATGTGTGCTCCTTATCTTCCTTGGGAAGGAATGTTCCATAGATGACTGTTGAATACAGTTGATCTATGGCATAGTTCAGCTCTGAAGGTTTTCCTTTTTTTTTTCTTTCTAATTTTTAATTTGTAAGAACTATCTAAATGTAGAAATGATTGAGTTGTCACTATTCCTGTGTTGGGAGGCTTAATGTCTCTGCCTTAATGCTTTACTCTTGTAACCATGTCTTTAAGGGGACATTTTTCTACATTTTGATGCAATCTTGTTTTCTGATGGTTTCTTTTCTTGAATGTATTTTTGCTATTTAATACATGAATACTTTGCCTAATCCTATATCATGAAGATATATATATATATCTTTGCATTTCTCAATTAGATGAAAAAATTGTTATATAAGGTAATAATGCCTAAATTTTAGAAGCTTCTCGTTGTGGGAATTCTGTTACCACTCTGCTATCTAATTGAAAAGTGTTTCAGTCTGAGAGATGGGTTTTACACGGGAAGGACATGACCGAGAGAAGGGGCAGACCTTTCAAGTGAGGAGCGCAGGATGGCGGGTACAAGCAGCTGCTTGTGACTCAGTTCAGGTTCCCCATTTTTTCTTTAATATTTGTGCACAGATTTTGTTTGTTAATAAATGGTAAAGAAATAATTATACAGCTTTTTTTTTTATTAAAATTTACTAGCTATTCAGTTTATCAATAGCAGGATAAAGTCCGACATTTTTGGCTTCATTCACCCTTCTGGACTGCTTTCCTGCATTGGGAAGTTTTCCAAACCCCTCTCCAGGCTGTCAACCCAGGCATCTCAGCTGTTCTTGAGACCTGCTCTGGACTTCAAACTTTGCAGCTGTGTTTGCCAAGTCACTGGCAGTGGGCAGGATATTCAGGGCTCTTCTAGCATAGTCATGCAGAGTTGTTTGGCTCAACCTCCCCAACGTGGTCACAGTGGGTGGAAACTGACCGCAGAGCAGTCGACTCCTAGATTGTGCCTTGTTGCATCTTCTCTACACCTGAACCTCCCACTGCTGCCTTGGTGCCACTCATGTTCCACCTGCTGGTCAAACATTGTCACTACATCTAAATACCTTTCACACAATCTATGCCTGCAGGGCAGACCACAACCCAGCCCTCCACGGAGAAGCATCACAATTGGTAAGATACTTGGGAAGTTTTAAACAGTAAATTAGGCTATTAAATAAACAAACGGACAAACAAACAAATAAATAAATAAATTTACAAAAAAGGTAAAAGAATAAGGGGAAATGAAAATCTTAAAACCTTTCCCATGTTAAAAACTGGAAATATCACAAAATGCAGGGAATTACGATCCTCTTCACTGCTACTATGGATGTGATGCAAAGAGAAAAAACTAAATGAGAAGATAAACAACTTAGCTGGGATTGATACAATGTTAATCACAATTATTACCAGTCTGGTAATTCATATTTTATCCTTAAAAATTGTTTGATAACTGTGCCAAATATGAGAAATTGACTAATGAGTTATGAGCCTTGGGAAAAGCTACTATTGATAATATGCAAGACTTGAAAAAAACGTACTATTCCAAGATACAATCTTTAGAAAAGGTTACTACTGATAATATGTAAAACCTAAAAATAATTACTGAAGAAATTAATGCAATCTTGACCAGTAAGATAGAAGATTTAGAAATATTTACTGATGAAGAGAGTAAAAAGGTGACTGTTAATATTCAAACCTTAGAAAAACTGCTATTCAAAACATACAAGTGTTAGAAAAAGCCACTACTGATAATATGCAAGCACTACAAATAATCACTGAAGAAAATAATATAATTTTGTTTGACAAGTTACAAGACTTAAAATATTTATTAAAACAGATAATAAAAATATTCAGATGCAAACAAAAGAAGTTAGAGGAGGCTCAACCTCACTATTACATTATGAAATTAGAGAGGAACAGATTATTAGAAAACCAACCTTAATTTATCCAGTTACCATTCAAGAATGACCACTAGATGATAAGTATTCTCAAGGCCATTCATAAGTTAACTGGGATCCTATAGAAATGTTAGATTTGAAAAGATTTAAGGAAGAAGTAGTTTCACATGGTATGAATTCACCTTTTGTGAAGCAGATGTTAAATTCGTGGGCCACTCAGAATAGAATTATTCCACAAGACTGGAAAGATTTAGTTACAGCAGTATTGGAATCTGGCCCCCAGTTACAAAGAACTACCTGATGGAGAGACGAAGCTAGAGCAATCAAACAACAAGGTAGGGTTAGAGGTTATGAGAGTTCAGAAGAGCGAATCCTTGGTGGCAGCCATTATGCTGATATGGAAAGACAAACTACATTTGATGATGACACGTTGGCTGCTAAATGCTCAACATGCTGAAGAATCAACCATTGGTTGGAATTCTCCTACATTTGTCATTACAAAGAAATCTGGAAAATGGAGAAAGTTAACAGATTTGAGAGTCATAGATAAAGTAATTCTTCCAATGGGCTCTCTGCAGCCTGGAATTTCCCTGTCTTCTCTATTACCTAAACGATGGTCTGTTATAGTGATTGGTTTAAAAGACTGTTTCTTTACTATACCTTTGCAAGAACAGGATAGAGAAAAATTTGCCTTCACTGTGCTTATTTATAATAATTCTCAGCCTGTTAGATATCAGTGGAAAGTTCTCCCACAAGGGATGTTAAACAGCCCCACCCTGTGCCAATTTTGTACAACAGCATGGAAATAATTCATAAACAATTTCCTCAATCCATATTTACCATTATGTGACGATACCTTACTATCTGATTCAAATGTGGATACCTTAGAAGAAATGTTTAAGGAAGTAAAGAAAATATTTGCCTTACTGGGGATTACAAATTGCTCCTGAAAAAAAAATACAAAGAGAAGATTCTATTAATTACCTAGGATATAAAATAGGTTTACAAAAAATTCAACTACAAATCAAGAGAGATTCATTTTGTACTCTTAATGATTTTCAAAAACACCTGGGAGATGTTAACTGGCTATGGTCCACAATTGAATTAACAGCTCAAGAATTAAGTAATTTATTTCAAACCTTTCAAGGTACCAAGGAGTTAAATAGTTCCAGAAAATTATCAGCTGAAGCTGAAAGAAAATTGGCTCTGGTAGAGAAAAAAAATTTACAGAATGCACATGTGGATCGCTTATATCCATAGCTTGATTGTATTTTAGTTATATTACTTTCTACCCAATCTCCTACTGGAATTCTTAGGCAGAGAGAAGATAATATTCTGGAATGGATATTTTTGCCATGCAAACAGAGAAAAAAAATTAAAGACCTATGTAGAAAAGTTTTCTGAATTGATTCTAAAAGGAAAATCATGACTTCACCAATTAACAAGAATGGACCCAACAGAAATTGTAGTACCTTTTAATAATGCTGAAATTTCCTCTTTATGGACAGAAAAATGAACATTGGCAAAGAGCTTGTAGTAATATTTTTGGGGAGAGATTAACAACAAATATCCAAAAAGCAAGAGACTTTAATTTATAAAAAGAACCAGTTAGGTCCTTCCTCACATTGTAAGGGGGTCACCAATATCTTGAGCCCCTACATTCTATACCGATTGCAAATAAATAAAAAAGCAGGTTATGAAACAGGAAATTTAAGTAAAGTGGTGCAAATCCCTTATGATTCTGTTCAAAAGTCAGAATCACATGTTATCCTCATGGTTCTATTAAATTTTTCCAGGACCTCTTAATATAGTTGCTGATTGTCAATATGCAGAAAGAGTTGTTTTACACACTGAAAACACTGAGCTTACTCCTGATAGTTCAGAATTAACTTAGATGGCACCAGAACTGGGGACTTGGATGCAGAGGAAGTGGTAGAGGGAGCACAGCAGAAGCAGGTGGACGTGTTCGGTTTTGTATTAATGTTAAGGTGGTGGTGTTTTATTCTTTAGGAGCAAAAACTGTATGTAGGTGAAGCAAGTAATGAAAGATAGGCTGCAGCAAATATCTCTCTCTGTCTAGGTCTCTCTCTTTCTCTCAATTTCTATCTATTAAATTAGGTAAAAAAATATAGGGTTAGGTATATGGATATTGTGTAGCCTTAAAAGGAATAAACTTAGGGTAAGAGTAGAATTTCCCTAGTGCTGGACCTGAAAATAGCATCCAGGAACAAGCAGCCACTGCAGACTTAGCATTCTCAGAAAGAAAAGCTGATATGGGGCAGGAAATAGTAAGCAGATGTTTGTATATTCACTTGTAGAAAGTTTGAAAACTAGGGGAGTTAAGGTAGAACACCAACAAGTGCAGAGGTTCTTGGAGTTTGTAGAGGAACTGTGTCCTTGGTTCTCTGACTATGGGACTTTGGACACAGACTCCTAGGGGAGAATCAGAGTCAAAATGCAACAATATTATGAGGAAAATGGGCTGGAAAAGATTTCAGTGGAAGCTTTTGGCCTGTGAGCACTAATTTGAGAGAGCTTAGATCTAAGTCCTGAGCAGCAGGGGGGAATTTTCCCTGAGGTGGATATGGGCAGAATAAAACCCTCCACTCTGCCAGAGCTGCTGCTAGATGAGAATGCTTTTACAACATTGTTCAATCAGGATCAGTTCCCTCCTGGCCATGAAGCTGAGTTTACAGAACAGAAGCATTGGGATGAGACAAGGGAGGAACTAAAGTGTTTGAAAAACTTAGTAATTTCTCTTTCCCAATAACTGGAGGGTCTTCATGTCTCTCCTTCTCAGAAGGGTATTCCTCTTGCTTCTGTAGGGATGGAATTAGACTCATCTGGGGCGGGGGGTTGTCTATCAGAATGGCAAAGTCATCCAAAATTGTCCTGGTGCAAAAACCTCCTGGAACATGGCAAATCTTTGATATTAGTCTTGCATCTCCCCTTCAAGCTAGTATTAGAGAAGCAGCTAGCAGAGGGGAGGAAGTAAAAAGATTTCAAATGTTCCCTGTAATTCAACAGCCAGATGCCCAGGGTAATATAGTGGGAATGAATGTAAATGGAATCGGAGGTGCAGTGGCTTCAACCAGCCTTGGCTGGGTTTCCTCCCAGACCTAGAAGGGCTACTTGGGAACTATAGCTCACAGCAGTGGAGTGGCATTCAGTTGTGTAGCACAAGACACAAGAGAGCCCTCAGGGCCTCAGGATGCCAGGGTCTCTAGGTGGGCAGGCTTGGAGACAGGAGGTGCAGATAGACTGGGATTGTAAAAGCTGAATGGAGCCAGCAGCCAAAGTCACACAGTTTCTGTTTGCTGAATGAACAGAAAGCTTTCCAAAGAGCTCTGTAGCCGCTGAGTTACGATGGCAACCACCTTTGCCTTAGGGCAGCTCTCCTAGGGAAAGCTAACTGAAAGTCCCTCTGTGGCTGAGGCTAAAGCTTCAGAGTTGCTTGTTTGAACTTAATTGAATAGTTGCATTCAGGAGAGCTGCAATGAATTTGGGTAAAGGAGCCACCCCCTGGCTGGTGACCAGCCACTGCTGGGCACACTTCCACCATGGTGGTGCACTGCGACCAGCTCCAGAATGGCTGGGAGGGCCTGGCATGGAAGGTGGCTGGGGGTGGTGGTGGTGCCACCTTGAGTGTTACAGCCCCCTGGCAGCAGTGCTTGCTGAATCCCAGGGACAAGGGAGCCAGATACAAAGACTTCAGAGCTGCTGATGAATTAGATCCTGATTTCAAACATTCAGGGGAACTTTAAGACTGTTAATAGAACTGACTTTTTTGAGTTTTTGCAAACCTCAGAAATGAAACAGTTTTGAGTTCATCCACAATTTTAAATGTGGTGACTTAAAGTTCATGTACCCTCTGTTTTGTTGAAAGAAAATGTCAATATTTCTGTTAAGAGATCTCTTCAGAATGTTTGCTAAAGTTTGTAAAGTGTAAATCGTCCAATAGAGAATGTAAGTTTGTAAGAGTTCTAAATATGTATAGTAATATTCATGCTAGTTGTAAATATGTATAGTATATTCATACTAGAATTATGTTAATTTGTAGGTGTTAATGAACCATGCTTTGGTAAAACTAAGGAAGCCTTTAAGTTTGATACAGTTGCATCAGGAGTTTATTGATTTATTTGATGTGTTTACATCAAGAATTTATTGATTTAAAAAAGGGCTTGGCACAGCTAAGGCTGTTATAGACATCTTAGACCCATTCAGAAAGGACATTCCATCTAAGTCCTTTAGTTCTCTACTCTTTTACTGGAGGGTGTGTCAGCCATAGGGATTGCTATGGTTGTTCCAGCTACTTGCAAGCCCTTAGTAGGAACCTGAGTCAGAGCTGAGTTAAGCTCTGTACTTTCCCCTGCTTGAGGCTGGTAGTCAGAGATGGGTAAAGCTCTTCTTGCTAGCTGCCAACCTAAGACAGAGTATGCTTGATGGAAAGTGTATCTCCATGACAGGTAAGGATGATTAGGGAAGAAGGATGACCTAAGTTAGGCACAATCTATCTGAGGTGTCTGAAGGGCCCTTTAATATATTCAAAAGGGGGAGCTATAGAGACCCACAGAAGTTTCCTAGTGAGAATTTACTCAAGGTCTGAGATCTGAGCTTGGTTTACCCAGCAGGGCTGCATAAGGGGATGATTTGACCATGGGCATGGTTACCAGGTGTTTGGAAGGGTCTACACTTGACTGTGCAGTGTGCTTTGATCTAGGAGGGGGGATGTCTTTTGCCCTCCCCCTTGACATTGTTATAAAAAGCCCCTTTAAAGAGGCAGAAGGGGCTGTTGGGTTTTGAACCAGGTCTTCCCAAAGCTATTTTGTATTTCTATCTTTCTCTTCTTCACTATCTTTCTATCTAAAAGTTTTTTATCCCTTTCTCCTCCTCATAGGCACCCTTTTAAAAGATTGGAGCTAGCCTCCCACAGGAATAACCCAAATGGTACTCAAAGAAATGAAAATTGGCAAATGGATATGTTTCATTTTACAGAGTTTGGAAAATTAAAATATGCACACCATAGCATAGATGCATATTCAGGATTTCAATGGGAAACTGCTTTGAGTTCTGACAAGGCTGGTCCTATAATTAAACATCTATTAGAAGTTATGGCCATCATGGGAGTACCCATACAAGTTAAGACTGACAATGCTCTAGCATATATCTCTAGTAAACTCAAACAGTTTTTTGTATATTACAACATAAAACATATTACAGGTATAGCACACAATCTTAAAGGACAAGTAGTTATAGAAAGATCTAATCTCACTTTAAAAGATGTGCTTAACAAACAGAAAGGGGTAATAATGACCCCTAGAGACAGATTGCACAATGCTTTATTGACTTTAAATTTTTAAAATGCTAATGGAAAAGGAAATAAGAGCTTCAGAGAGACATTGGATAATAGGAAAAAAAAAACAAACACTGAAATAAACCAGCCAGTATACTTTGAAGATGTGTTGACCTCAGAATGGAAATCAGGATATGTGTTACATTGGGAAAGAGGTTTTGCTTTTGTTTCCACAGGAGAAGAAAAACTATGGATACCATCAAAGTTGATAAAGATTCAATTTGAACAGGAGAGACTTCTTGATTAGGAGAGGTGATAGATAGTTCATCAACTGACATAGCAATTCAACCTGAAGAAAAGGAAAACTCACCAAATTAGGGTCAGGACAGGGTTTTGTTTTACCTTTTAGCTGTTACAGTTTTTTACTTGATGATCTCTGGACTCTGGTTCTGTGGTGGTCCTGTATCATTTGCTTAACAGTGAGTTAGAACAGGGAACTGAGAAGAGAAAAGCTTGTGGTGTATGAGAATTCATTTTTTTGGAGTTAGGGACAAGGCAAAGATCAGGGCCCTGTCTGTATGCACTCGAGAAACACAGGCAGTAGATATGGAGTGAAGCAATGAGGTATTTATACCCCCAGACCCAAAAGCATCTGGGTGCTACAAAAAGACTTTAATATAAACATCTATTACTGTGAGATGCTTTTAACAATTGATCACCTGTCTCCTGGATGCTGAACTAGTAAAGTAAACAGGTACTTTAAAATAATCTGTCTTTGATAAAGCTTAACATGTTTCAAAATCCATCTGAACAGGCCGGATCTACCAACATAAAATAACAATGATTCTTTTTCTCTCTAAGCTTTTTTCTGTGTCACCAGCATCTTGTCAAACAAAAAGTTTCCAGCCACAGCCAAGAGGGATACATGTCTCCAGAGCAAATGGATGATGGACAGCATCCCACAATGCCTGTCTACCTTGAAAGACTCTCCTTCTCCATTTCCCCAAGAGCCAACTGATATCCAAAAGTCAGCTGGAAGTAGTTTTTGAGAGGAATGACGCCCCTATTCCCATCTACCTGCTTTTTTTATTGGGAGGGGGGAGAGGAAGGGGAGAGAGAGAGAAAGAGAGAGAGAGAGAGAGAGAGAGAGAGAGAGAGAGAGAGAGAGAGAGA
>CABHPP010140981.1:0-22673 GCA_902168425.1 Peromyscus attwateri
CACACACGGTGAATAGTGTCAGTCTTTTCAGACTTCAAAACCTGCCCCCAGTGACACACCTTCCATAGCACGGCCACACCTACAGGCCCACCAACTGGGGACCAAGTATTTAAACCCATGAGCCTATGGCGGCCATTCTCATTCAGACCACCACACAGGGTGTGAGGCAAGGTTGGGTGCTTAGATGTGCAGATGGAGGCAGTGCGGGAGTGTCTGCTGGAACCTCCTCAGGGTGCCACACAGAGGTGGCCTCTAACTGCCATCCCCTCGCTTTCAGACGCTTTCCGTGACCCAAGCTTGCATCCTGCCCTGACCTTGGTAATAACATCTCCAGGACCAAGAACAGCTCTCCAGCTTTCCTAGAACCACAGTTATCTTAAGCCCTGAACAGCAAGGATGGGAGCAGCAAGATATTCTGACTTATTTGATATTACCCAAGGCCTCGAGTAGAGATGTCCAGGTTGGCATGGGCTGAGAAGAAGAAAACTTTCACCTGTGATTCGGGCTCCAAGTCCACAGGAAGAACAGGGCCCAGTGCGCTTTGTAAGCAATGTGACTCATAAGCGACACTGAACTTCCTACCTATGCCTTCTTCTAGCATTGAACAGGTTATTGTGCCAAGTTCAGTTATTTCTGCAGCTGAAGGAACACATGTGATGGTAGCATGTTAACATATTCAACTCATGTCATTAAAGGGGAGAATGGTAGCCAGGCCATTACAAATACCAAGGGATGTGCACGCCAAGTTCATTTTATTATTCTTTTTAACCTTTGGATATGTCTGGGAAGTTCAATGATAAAATATGTTCCCCTTCAGATAGTCTTTCTGTCATGATTTAATATTTCCCCACGACTTCCACCAAATACTTTCCTGTACTAATTAGAAATAGGAAATTTCCCAGCCACCTGTCACTCAAAGCTGCTCTATTAACAAATGTTTGGTGGAGTTTAACAAAACTTAAAAACTGTGAAGTGTGAGAACTCAGTTTACCTACTCTGAATTCCCATGACTTCACTTCCACAAACAATTTCCAAACTAACTTCTCAGGACCAGAAGGAGAATGTCAAATAGACCAGCAATAGAGCAGACTGCACAGTAAAGGGAGCTGGGAGACAGAATTCACTTCTTCCCCATCCCTGCCCACCCACCCCAAATTCTTCCAAAGAAAAGTCTTCATTAATCAACAGTAAACTAAGTCATCTTGCTGGAAGTAGTGGGGTTTTTTGTTTTTTGAAAAACAAAACAAAGCAAAATCTCTCTTGGGGAGCTCTTATAAATTGCTAATCTAAACACTTCCTTTCTATAATGAGTCAGAGGACCAATGCATAACCCATTGGAGGATCTGGTTTGGGATGAATTTTTGAACCCATGTAAGATGACATAAACAGTCACAATGGGAAGGATGCAGGCTCCAACACCAGACAGTATTGGACAGCATCCCTGCTCAAAAGTGTAGTTGCTACTGATCTATGAGACCTGGTACCTCAGTTTCCACATCTACAAGATGATGACAGCTTAGGATAATATAGGGATTAAATTGGAGGGCATATAGGAATTGCTTATCATGATATATCGTGTTCTAGAAGGACTCAGTGAAGGATTTAGGGTTTTATAAATCACATTAGCCATGTCTTAATATGATCCAGATAGACCCACTCCCTAACCTGTCTAAACCTCTTGTTTAAGGAAAAGAAATTGTTCCAAACATGTGAATAGAAATCCATTTTATTTTACCTTTGAACTAGGAAAACACTAGCCTATATATCTGATCCATTAGTAAAATTCTAATTTAAACAGAAGAATGAATGGCACATTGAAAAAGTAGATCATTTCTTCTGTTTTCCTACTTAGTTCCAAAGTAGAACTTACAGTTGGATAAACAAATATTAAAGGTATAGTATCATTCCTCTACAGTTTTATTCTTAATTCCATAAAATGCCCCATTCCCATGAATTCCTTAGAACTTGGAACCAACTGTTTAAATACATGGAGGGAAAAAAAACAGTAAAAATTTGTATAGATACGAAAACTGTAAACTCCAAGATCTACATCTTTTCTTACTGGCTCTTCAAAAAATGTTGCCCGCAGAAAGTCAGATTGCAAATTCATTGCATGTATAAAGTAAAAAAAAGATCTGAAATGTTTTTACATAAAAATTTAAAACCTTTGATCACTATCCTAGTCTTTCATAAACACAATAAATAAAGTATGTTATAGAATCACATAGACAAAATTTACTATAATCAATGCTTTGAAAAACATATGAATAAGAGCACTTACATTTTTTAAAGAAATCATTTTTAAGGTGAAAAAATGACATTTAAGGTAAAGTGCTATTCCAAAACAAGTATTTCATTTTAACTTTGAATTCTACTGATATACCTAAAATATTCTTAAAATTGCAAATGACAAAGTGAATCGATTCAAAAACTAAAGTCACAGGATGAGTAAAGACAGAATATTCAAATTCTCTATGAAAATCTACAAGGAAGTCGTATCATTTTCTCCATCAAATCAAGCTGGTATCCCATTATGAAAGCAATATAGCAACACAAACATCCTCCAGTTCAAACAAGGTCTTCGCCATCCTCAGACTTCCCTCAATGCTTTGTTATTTCTCCCAGCATCATGTCTGGCAAAAGCCACTCTGAGGCCTCTTGGGGACAGTAGGTTAAATGGCCTTTGAGATCAAAATGTTTCCGTGTGACTTGGATTTAAACTCCTGAATGATTACAATTCCCCTTTTAGTTACATAACTTGGCTTCTTTGCAGATGTGACATGATTGGGCATTCGGGACTCTTAATCCTATGGATTTGAAACAGCTGGAGATGAATTGGGGGCCCTGCCCTTCCTCTGTTTTCTCCATGTCCTCTTCTCCAATCTGAAAATTCAGAAACAATTCCAAGTCACAGAAAAGTTGAGTTTTTTTAGAATGAACAGACCCTTCTAAGCTGATGAGTCAGGTTTATAATTATGATCCAAAAATGAACAGAGCGAGCACAGAATCCCATTTTTAGAACATCACTATGATAAGAAAACCCCCAAGCCCTCTTTTGGACAATGATGAATCTAATGACTGGTTTGCAAAGAAAACTCCCACCAGATACCCTGCTGACTCAAGAATTCAATTACTGCTCAATTGGAATAGTATCAACATTCTTCTATTCCTAACAGGAATGTGTCTACAGTTCAGATTCAAGGTGGGGTTCCTGGGGTATTCCTAACATTTCAGAAAAGATGGAGAAGCTGCTCCATCACTCATCGAGTTGTGTTAAATTTAGAGTAAGTATGGGGCGGTGACAGAGGTGAGTGGCGGGGACAGCCAGAGCATAGAGCTTCCTGTTTCAGCTAGTTTCAAATGAAATACACTACCAGCCACCCTTTCAAATCCACTCCAACCGTGGTGTTTCATGATTATTCAGACACTCAAAGTGATGTCTACCCATTGGAAAAGCCAAGGGTTGTTTGGGAAACTAACAAAAGACAATCTGTGATATATTAACCATTGCCTTTCAAAGAGTCTCAAATGCTCCTTTGCCACTCTATTTAAAAATTGGGGTACTCTGCCCTGAAGCCAGCTCTGCATCTTCACTCTCTGCCAGCACACCCAGTGCTTCTGTTAAGAATGAGAAGAAAGACAGAGGGACAAGGACTTTGTGACAACAAAACTGCTGCCCAGTGGTGACCAGTGCTTGGGTTGTGCCTTGGAGCTACCCTAAAATACAGCTAATTCCATCAACTATGTCCTGATCTCCTCTGGGGAGCTAAGTTTTGTAGTGAGTACAAATCCTGAATGAGAAAACTCTAGGCCACTCCAGACTTCTTTGTTATTGGTTATTTCTCCTTATAAATATGTTAGCAAAACAGTATTAATAATTTTCTTGGGAGGCGATACTCTGTCAAAATAAAATACTTCCAAAATATGAACAATCTGGTGGCCTCAGGTCCATCAGCCTTGAAGATTCCCAGGGATAAGGCCACACTGGTCACGTGAGGTTGCAACCTGTCACAGCAGTAGCCATGGATTCCTCATCTTTCTGATCTAACTCCTTTGCTACAGAGTAGGCCACTGATCCATTGGTCCAGAGTGGCAGCTTGGGATCTGATTCTTTGGCCAGGAACTGCAGCTGCGTTCTCTTCATCCTCTTTACAATTCTAGCAAAGCCAAGCAGTATAGAACTAAATATCATAGCAAATCCACAGAGAAGGAACGCTGCGGTATAGCTGCCCATTGTGTCCACCAGCCATCCTAAAACAAAGGCAAAACCACATTGTTGAACTGAAAATTCAATTACCGGATTTACCCACTCTCAAATTTAATCATTTGTCAGGATGATCACAATAGACTACAGCACATCATCATGACTGTGAACGAAAAGCAGATGGCCCAAAATTGCCATGCAGCAACTGAGAAATACATTCAGATTCATTAGGGCAACTCATAAAATAAATTAAATAATTGCTATTAAGTGAAGGACTTATAATAGTCCTCTGTACTCAGTCATCACAAAATAAATATTAGTGATTATTAACTTCATGAAATCTGGTAGAAAATATGCAAATGTATATTTCATAGCCTATAACTTTAAATATCATTTAAAATATTGAAGTTGGGGTTATTTATATAGGGGGTTAAGTGGACATGCAAAATGCTAATAGAATTCCCAGACATCACACACCATTTCAAGTAACTTAATAGGCTTCAATGTAGTATCCAGTTGTTAATGGAAGTTTAATTTCACTCATATCCCATTCAAATATCAGGACTTTGGGCCATTGCATCTTTGCCTTTTGGCTAAGATCATGTGCCAAACATGGTGGTATGTATTGTCTTAAATGTATATACCCAAGACCATTGTTGCTGTTGCAGCATATCAATCCCAATATTTATACCAGCCACAAAATTTGAGGGCAACCATGTTGTATGACAGGAAACATATGGGTCACAAGGATCAGAGAATCAGTGGGGTAAAGCTGTACTTTGGCAGGCAGTTACTTTGTAATTGACAAGGAGCATCTTTAAATTTTTCCTCAAAATTTCATTCATATGCCATCAAAAATGCACCAGGAAAGCACAAAGCACACAGCTTTCCAAACCCAGTGGTCAAAATGGTGTGTACAAATTAATTGACATTCTACAACATTTCCCATAATTCATACCCCCTGCACACATTTTTGTAATGGTCTGATTTATGTGCGGATTTCTGTAGGACCAAAGTAGTCACTTTGGAAGTCAATAGACATTTATCAGCTTCCCTCAGTTGCATTAAAATGGAATCTTAATTTCCTCTGTCATAAATCTCTAGATCACAATTTCTAAAATATGCTTTCATTAGTTTGCACAAAAACTTGAATGTTACCAACATTTAGTCCATACATAAAGAATTCAGAGCCCTGTCCTCTGCCTGACTCTCAACTGCATCTTCATGCCATTGCTTATCCTTTTGGCCTCGCCACCTACTGCTCCATTTTGAAAGCAAACTTCCTTCTGAATGTGCCTGGCTTACTTAGAATTGGAACAAATGTTCCATTCTTTTAGTTCTACCATTAGTATGAACTAAAATGAAGACCCTAATTTGGGACTTTCTGTTTCCAGGCAAGCCACCAGCCTTACTTAGTTGGGAAAAAATTATAAAAGAAGAATGTGGGTGGGACCACGATACCTTGGTGGTTCTTACATTCCTATTACCTTTGTCTTTCACTCTTCTCTAACTTGCTTGATAGGCTTTGCCTAGTCTTTGGCGTGTGAGTTGTGTTCATAAGTGTGTGTTTACTTCTTCCACATCAATATGGTGACAGTGGCTAGCAAGCTTTTAACACTTACCTGCAATGGGTGGGCTCACCAAGTATGGCACTGCATGAAGGAAGTATACCACGCCAAGTGCTGATGACAAAGAGGTGGTCCCCACTATCTCTGCAGTCACTACTGGGATCAAGGTAACGTAGGCTCCATCAAAGTAGCCAAAAGTGCAAGAGAAAGGCACAAGAAGGGGGAAACTTTGGAGCATTGGGAGACACAGATAGCACAGCCCATCTAGTGCCACAGCAAAGAGGTAGCAAACATATCTGTAATCCTTCAAACACCTAGGGATGGGAAGAACAATAGTGAGAATGGGACACACAGACTTCATAAAAGAGATTTTGAACCGAGCCATGAAGCTGTAAGCATTGCAGCTGTTTATACAGGTACCTTCCTATTTGTGTTCTCTTCCAACTGCTCTTCTCTTTTTAAAGATGAAATTTTAAGCGTGCATGTTTGTGTGTGTGTGTGTGTGTGTGTGTGTGTGTGTGTGTGCATATGTAAACATAAGCACTGGTTCCCATGAAGGCCCGAAGATGGTATTGTATGCCCTGGAGCTGGATTTACAGGTGGTTGTGAACTGCTCAGTGTGGGTGCTAGGAACTAAACTCCAGTCCCCTGCAAAAGTAGCAAGTGTTCTTTATTGCCAGGCCATCTCTCCAGCTCCTGTTACCCCATAATTGTTCTACTGGCATAAGTAAATAAATTTATGTCTGTAGCAAGCATAGTGTGGTGATGCTCTAAAATTATATATGCATAAGTCTGCAACTTCACCACCCGTACAACTCTAATCTAAAATTCTTCTGTCATAAAATAAGGTTATTGACTTCAGTATAGGCAAAGCTGGTTGTGAAGTAAAACATAGCATGCCAGGAGACTATAATTTCCTAGGCATCTACTGCCCTGGGTGTTTCAAGATGTGGTAGCCACTGGTATGCAGCACATCACAAATGCACAATAACTCAACTGATCATACATTGCTGAGACTGGAATGTGAGGTCATAAAAATGAAACGCATGAGTGATGAAGGTCTGACCTAAGTCTAAGTCCTATGGTGAAGGTCTGACCTAAGTCTTCCCCAATGGCGCTTCCACTCCAGTCCCTCTCTGCAACTCCATCCCCTTCCACAATACCAATTACCTGAAAAACTGTATAAATGTCAGCTCTGGCGATTTGCAGATGCTTCCTCTCATGATCCTCCAAATATTGCACTGACCTGTTTGACAGATGGAGGCCCTTGAGAGTCTGAGCACTAGGTGATTTTCCCTGGGTCATGGGTTTACCAAGGGGCAGAGCTGACACAAGAATTTAGGTCTTGTGCCTAGCCAAGCCTCCTTCGGCTTATAGTTGCTTCTGCCTGAATCGTCACTGTGTGGCAGACCTCGCCCTTCCGTCTTCCTTTGTCCTTAACTTAAAATGTGGAAGTGGTGGGGAGTGGCTCTCCATGAGCTTGCCCAGCACAGAAGGTGCTGGTTTTATCACCAGCAAAGCACAAAACAAAAGAAGTGGAATCTATCCTAAATGTCATATCAATCACGCTGGAGAGTGACAGTCAGATCCTGATTGACTACCGAAGCATAATTTGTGAGAAGCCTTGATAGATCTCTTAGGTCATATCTCAAATGTAAAGAATTCCTCATCCAGGACACCATTAGAAGTTTGCAGTCTTCATTCCAAACAGGTAATTATTTGCTGTAGATTTCCTATAAATTCAGTCTCTGAGCTTACAATACCATGAAAGTATTCTTTTCCCACATTCAGATCTAAAAACGTGGCTGAAGACAATGTGTGTTATTGTACCTGACCCTCCTACCTGAACTAGATTCAGCTCCCCTTTCTGCTAGTAGCTAATCCCTGGGATGATTCAAAACAAGTTAAAACAGCAGCTGTCTCTGCGGAGAACTAACTTGCCCTGGGCGGGAATTAAATATGTCATTGGAACCTTCAGTTGTCCTCACCCTGTGCAGTTCAGACAGACTCATCAACCTAGACAATCTAAGACACACGTGAACAAATTAGGGTCACATCTAGCTTGCTATCTGTTTGTATAACTTACCTGCTTTCCCCCCCATTTTAAATGGTTGGAAATAGAAAAAAAAAAGACAATATTTGATAAAACATATAAAATTTCAATGTACATTGCTTATCAGAACACAGCTGCTTTTATGCTGTAATAGCAGTTCTGGGAACTCATGACAAATATATGTTCTACAAAGCCAATCAGCGTTTGCTCTATGTCCCTTTACATAAAAAGTTTGCGAAAACCTGATCTATAAGAATCATCAAGAGAGCTGCCTTCAGGTATCAAAATTACCCTTCAAAGGTAAGTGTATGACAAGGTAAGGTCAAGGAAAATTTGGGTCTTAAAATCCCCTAGGAGAAACTGGTTGTGTTTTCACAGATTTTTAATTTTACCTTCTGTCAGTAAGCCATCCAAATGTGATGTTGCCAACAATGTCTATCACCCCGAGTATGGACATAAGGAAAGCAGCTTGATGGTGGCTAACTCCGACACTCAAAGCATAAGGCACCAGGTACACAAAGAGAGGGCTGCAGCCGTAAGCCATGAACAGAACCGAGACGGCTAACACGACAAAGTCCGACATCAGTAAAAAACCATATTCCTGCTGCAAGGAGCCGCAGAGACACATCTGTGCCCATTCTTTGGTCAAAGGCGAATAGGGAGATGCCTGCGGACAGTCTCCTCTCTGCGTTCCATGGTCACGATTCTTCTCTGGACTTGAATGGTCCTCTTTAAGAGTAATTGGACGCATCAAGGCACCACAGACACAGAGGTTCAAAACGAACCCTCCAAGAATGAGCAGTGCCCCTCGCCAGGAAAATTGTTCGATAAGGAGCTGAACAACAGGAGCCAGGATGAAGGTACCGATGCCACTGCCGGACATGGCAATCCCATAAGCGAGGGCCTTCCGCCTGCTGAAATACTTGCCGACCATGGCGATAGCTGGAGAGTAACAAAGTGCAAATCCGAGACCTGGGAGAGAGAGAATGCTGTGAGACGCTGGTCCACAGTGAGCGGCCAGGGGGAAAAAGTGCTCTTGCAACAGTGTGTCTGGGATTGAAGAGAATCTGATCTTCCGGGAAATCCCTTCAAAGCTGAATACGTATACCCCGCTAAAAACTTAGTTTTCCTGCCAGTCATTCATAACTAGTAAAACACATGACTTAAGTGACATTCTTCTTAGGAAGAATACACTGAAAGAAATGATTTCTCAGATAAAAGAAATCGAGGAACTTGACAAGAAAATCACTATTCAAGCTAAGCTGGAATTTACTAGCAAAATCTAGAAAATGCTGAACCAAGAAACTGATTTCTCCTCTCCCTCCTTTTTCTGTGTCCTCTCTCCCTTCCTCCCGTCTGTTTTTGTAGGTGAAATTAGTTGAATAATTGTCTCAGCTCTTCCCTGCCTGAGAAGACACAGCTTTGACAGTCTGTGCCTCCCTGGATTTGTACAGAAATGGGACATATGAGTCCATGGAAGTTGCAGAATTAATTTTACTTAGGTGGGATGCATCGTAGAATAGGAAACATTTCATAAGAATATGGGACCTGGAAATACACCTCAAGGCCTTCAGAAAAATACCAATAGTCCCAAAGGTGTTTAGAAGCTTTCTGGTTTCTATTACTTTAGCTTAACCTAGAAAGCCTCAAGGGCTTCAAGCCTAGGTTTTGGAACAAGTACATGATTTGCCTCAACACACCTAAAGACAGCTGTGAAATAATATAGCACAACCAAAGGCTGGTCATGCCAGAGAAGAGAACAAAGAACCACTTTCAGCTACCATTCTCATGGTCAGCAGATCGATGGGTTTCCAGATGTGGGACTTTCAGTACTAAAACCAGACCAGTTCCTAGTAAAATTAGCAGTCAGGCCCATTGAGTTACTCAGTGTAGGTCCCTTCCTTAGCAGACAGAGCCATATGTACAGCCTCACCATGAGGGTACATCCATTTCTGGCCTAATTCATGCTACACTCATGGCGCAGTCTCCAGACAGGAGTGGGTACCACTTTCCATGCCCATATCAGTGGTGATTTGAATGCCACTTTTATTCCACTAGTCAACTTCATTCAGATCCTATGCAGTCCCCTTAAAGTATAGCTTGTAGAATGTATATGATCTATGTTCCATAAAATCCAGCATGATTTTCTAAAGTGATGTTTCTATAATATTGAGAGAATGTGAAATATAAGAATACCTATGACAAGGTGATTTCTAAATTGAAATTCCCACTTATTGGTTAATAATACTCATAATAAAGCCAGGACAATCCAGGCTGAACACAGTGTTTAGTGTCTTAGCAAAGGCAGATAGATGGAGAATGACCATTGTTGAAAATCTGTACTGTGCTGAGTAATTTATCATTTCTTCTGAGTACAGAATCTCAGGCATATATAATACCAGAAAGAAAAGTTATTTTTCACCACATGACTAAATTAATGTGGTGAGGCATGCTCACTAGCATAGTGGCATCACATTTCTGATTCTGTGTAACTGCTAAGTAGGTGGCCATTAGCTAAGTAAGCTCCATTATGCATCTAACAAAATGAATATTTTATAAATCTCGGTTTTGTGTATGTGCTTGACAACACCTGAACAAGGTGTGTCCAGACATGTGGAAGAAAGTGTACTCACCTGTAAGAACTCCCAGAGTGAGGTAGAGATGCTTCAGGCTGGTGGCAAAGGACCCCAGGATGAAACCAGTGGATGCCAGCAAGCCGCCCAGCATGATCCCCACTTGACAGGATAAGTGATTACTGACAACACTCCCAAGTGGAGCTTCGAAAACAACAAATAGGTCAATAGAGAGAAAGGTTTGGGGGTACCCTGAAAACATTGTGGTGTTGCACTGACCAAGAAGAGAGCCATCAACCTCTTAAACATCAAGCCCACTAATTTTATAGCTTTGGAAATTGAGACCCAGGGAGAAGTGGCCCATTGGAGGTTACACAAACAGGAGCAGGGCAGGGACAGGGATGACCTGGTGCCAGTTGGGGACAAAAGATGTTGTAGATACCCTAGAACTGGATTTACAGAAGGTTGTGAGCTGTCATGGGGTTGCTGGAAACTGAACCCAAGTCCTCTATAAGAGTAGCGAATGCTCTTAACTGTGGAGCTATCTATCCAGACCTAAGGTGTTTTCATATAGGGATCAATTATTTATTTAAATTGCATGTCTCTTGCTCAAGGATGTTATATACAGTATTGATTTTACAATTAACAATAATGATGACAGTTACTTGAGTTGTTGTGGAATATTTGTTTACACTGTGTGAAGACATGTCACTGTGATTGGTTTAATAAAGAGCTGAATGGCCAATAGCTAGGTGGGAGAGAATAGACAGGACATCTGGCCAGAGAGAAACTCAGGGCTAAAGTCTGGCACAGCAGAAGATGCTAGCAAGACACTGAAGAAGCTGGACATACGGTACAGAGGAGAGGTAACTGAGCCACATGGCAGAATGTAGATTAATAAAGACAGGTTAATTTACGTTATATGAGCTACTTTGGGGAAAGCCTAAGCTTTCATAATTAATAATAAATCTCTGTGTCAATTTTGGGCATCTGGCAGTCCCAACAAGAAAGTACTACTACAATGCATGAATTTTTATTTTAAAGGAGAAAAAATCATGGTATCACCAGTATTCCTAGGGAAACTATCAAAAGAGCTGATTCCCTGAATATCTGTTGAATATGATCAGTTTTGTACTAATCAAGTTAAAATTGGAGACTCACAGATGACAGACTGTTACCAGGCCAGCATCCCCCACCAGATAAAGCTGTGGCTATTAGTATATTTAACTCTGGAAGACTGGGAATAAGTAAATCTCTAGAGACTATGCTGAATTCTCATGGGTGCTGCTACTGTGGTTACCAGAAAGTGAAAACATTTGAGTCATTCTCTAAAGCAAACTTGATGAGGACATTAGACCAGCTTCAAAAAGTGAGGTTCACTTCTCTGTTCATCACATGGCAGATTTTATTCAGGGGATGTCTCAGTGCAACTGTGCAGTCCCTTGTTCATGCTCTAAATTCTCATAGTAGGTAACTTGGTGAGCAGGTGGATGCATGTAAATGAGTATAGCAAGACTCACAATCTTCCACAGAACATAAATTCACAATTTTTTACCCTGCCCAGAGCCTACACCATCATGGTGACCACATTGTTATTGCTTGGTGGAGAATCACAAATATTCTCCAGAAGATAACGTTGAGGGAAATGAGTCATGCATATCCTCTGAGGCCTGCTGATATGAACCCTGTGGCTAACACTAACCCTGAAAATCCAGTGCTAGCTCAAGGGGGTTAGAAGGGCTACACACAGAACCCAAATATGTGATTTTCCTAATACTTCTAAGTTGAAAAAGTAAACTTAGTCTTTTCAAAAAATTTGAACCAGAAATACACTTCAACACAATTCCACTGATTCCTAAATGTAGACATTTAAAAATAAATGTGCTATCTTGCTTAATTAAAATTAATAAAAATAAAATAATATAACAAAATTTAATTTATTAAAAATAAGTATATATGAGTCAGTACCCAGAATGGAGTCAGATGAATTTATCATGAGTTATTGATTAGTATAGTACTTCCCTTTTGCCATTGAAACATAAAAATTTTAGATTTATTTATTTTATATTTTAGGAATGACTGTTTTGTCTGTGTTATATATGTACACCACATATGTGCCTAGCTCCAACAAAGAAGAAGGCATCAGATACCCCTGGAACTGGAGTTAAAAATGGTTGTGGGTTGCCATGTGGGTAACTGGGAATTGAACTCTGAGCCATCACTCCAGCCCCAGATAAAAGTTTCTCAAGAGACAACAGTTTCTAAAGCACCTTAGAATTTATCGTATTGAAAGGATAGAGTGGGTCCAGGCTAGAAATGGATTGTTCCAATTTTATATAACCTTAGAAATTCACTAGTAACAAAGTTAGTAACTTTGGTTCCAAATTTATAAAAGGAAAAGTTCATCATCATCTACTACAGATGCAATGCTAGTTCCCATGAATATCTGGAACACTGTCCATGTCATAGAGAGCACATTTGAGATTTATAAATGAAATTATAACCACAGTGAGTATACTTAGCTCTTGATCACACACTCCTACTATTCTGCAAAATTTCTCTTGTTAATGAAAAGATGAAATCTGTGAGTTAAATTTGGAACCCTCTGGGAAAGGAGCAGAAAGAAAGCCAAGACTGGAGATATGATTCATCACTGTAGGCACTCATTTAATGAGACCATATTGAAATGGTTCATGGACTGTGAAAGCACCTGATTTCACTGAATCTTGGAAGCTAAGCAAGGTTGGTCTCTGTTATTATTTGGATGGGCAAAATGGCTTACTGTCCTGTATAATGTATACGTGCATGACTGGAAAATTAGAAGGCCATCTAATTTGGAAGACATAAACCATATACATTCTACCCACAAACCGCCCCCCCCCCCCACCAGATCATCACAAGCTCTATGACACCCAGATCCAGATGAACCAAATGATTTGTGTCTTTCCCAATGTATTGATGAATTCCTGCATCTGGCATTAGTCAAGGTCATCAATTCCCAAAGCAAGTCTTGTTAGGTTTAGCTGAAGATGAGATTGATCTTCTAGTTTTGCAGTCTTAACTAACTTATAACTTAGTCCTTCCACTTATAAAACTAATAATGAAAACAGTGTCACTTGACTCTGTCAGAAGCCATTGTCATGTACAGTTTCATAAGTATCCAGTAACTGTCTACTCTGGTAAATGATACTCACCACAGAGCATTGTCATGCAGTCTACAATGGAATGGATCCATGCTGTTTGTGAATAATCCTGAGCAAAGTGCGTCTGAAACTCCACAAAAAAAATGGAGATACATCTGAAAAATACAATGCAGGCATTTGATACAAAAGGTAAATAAAGATGGAATTGAATCAGAACCTAAAATTGTTTCCATTAGCTGCTGCTGTTTCAAAGGATTTCAGCTACTGAGCTACCATCAGTAGGAAACCAGGAGTTGACTACTGGGGCCATTCTGAGGAACCAGAAAACAAGTGTTCCATTGCTGTGGGACGTTCTCTATGCTGTGAATGTGTTGCTATGATTGATTGATAAATAAAATGCTGATTGGCCAGTAGCCAGGCAGGAAGTATAGGCGGGACAAGCAGAGAAGAGAATTCTGGGAACAGGAAGGCTGAGTGGGAGACCCCAGCCTGCTGTCCAGGGAGCAGCATGTAAAGGCAGCAGGTAAAGCCACGGAACACATGGTGACATATAGAGTAACAGAAATGGGCTGAGTTTAAGTATAAGAGCTAGACAGTGGTAGGCCTGAGCTAATGGCCGAGCAGTTTAAATAATATAAGCGTCTGTGTGTTTATTTTATAAGTGGGCTATGTGACTGCCAGGGCTTGGTGGGAGCTGGAGAGAAACTCTCCAGCCACATTCCATCATCAGAGAGGCTGATGAAACCATGGCAATAGTAAAGACCACTGCTCTAAGAAGGTGTTGCGGGGGGAGGGGAAGAAAACATGTTAAGAACAGAGTTTATTGTTAAATATTATTATTGATATTTCTTTAAAGCTCTAACTTCTCTAAAGTGATATGAAACTTTAAACTTGAAAAATGAAGAATAACTTATAAAAATAAGCCTCAGAAATTTTACTTCTAATTGCAAAGGCAGTAATCTGATGATAATAATGATGATGGTGATAGATGTATTCGATGAATATATTCTAGAGAACAATTTATAATAACCGACCTGCTTATTATTAAAAGACTTGTCTTGGTTACTTTTCTATTGCTGTAATGAGACACCAACTTATTGAAGAAAGAGTTTATTTGGAGCTTACAGTTTCAAAGAGTTAAAGTCCATGACCATCAGGGCAGGGAACATGGCAGCAGGCAAGCAGGTGTGCCACTAGATCAGGAGCTGAGAGCTTACATCTTGATTCATAAGCACAAGGCAGAGAGAGAGGTCAATCTAACTGGGAAGGGTGGTTTGTGAAACCTTAAAGCCTATCCCCAGTGACACACCTCCTCCAACAAGGCCACACCTTCTAATCTCTTCCCAAACAGTTCTACCAAAGGGGGACCAAGCATTCAAATATATGAGTCTATGGGGGTCCTTTCATTCAAATTGCCATAAAACTGATTAAGCAAATTATGGTATATCAATAAAATAAAATAATATTTTATTAAATATTTTTAAATAATGTAGATCTGTATCTAATGATTTGGAGATAAATTTATAACATGATGTTAACTCAAAAAGTTAGGGCTAGCAATTGACAAAATGGGTAAAGATTCTTGTCCCCAAGTTTGATGACTTTGTCCCCTGAGTTTGACCCATGGAACCCATCTGGTGGTAGGAGAGCACAAATTTCCACAAGTAGTTCTCTGCTCTCTCTATCTACATGAATGCCCCCCCCAAATGTAAAAGAATTTAAAAGTTCATAGAGCAAGAACTTATTTTTTTTAAGGCATAACTCATATAAACACACAAAGAGCCTGAGAGCTGAGCTGAGTCAGGCCCTTTGAGTTGTGTGTATGTTGGCCAATCATTATATGAAAATAGTGGGGTTGTAAATAATCATTCTAACCTTATGGGTTTCAAATGATGTCACACTCAAGATGGTGTCTTATATATAGTCACATGAACATATGTTCAGTGAAAAATACAAAGGATAATTTTCATGATGTAAAAGTAATTACCTACAGAGTATGTGAGGCAAGAGTTTACCACTGCACCATTTGGAAGGTGCCTCATACAGGTTCATTAAATGATCTCATTTAAGGACAGGTACTTTTAGAAGTATATAATAGCAGAGAAAGAACATTGTCCATGTTGCTTAAGGATAAGAGGTTATCCATCTTTTTGGATATGTCCAAATTCCAACTCTTGAAGATTCAGCAGCCCATAGTCAACTGTTATTTTCAGTCTTCAGTTGCTTCTGGGTAAGCATATTGGTGGTGCAGAGATTGAGGAAGAAAGATTACTCGATGGGATTAGGACAGCTGTGTCACACATAGCCTGGCATTCCAAAGCATGGACCTTGATTAATGCTCAGCTGTAACTGAATTGAAATTCTTAATAATCATACCTTTGGAATTAGATTTATAACTGACGTTCAAAGAAGCAACAGAGGCTTCCTGTGATCACAGTTACACATGCCCTATGTGTGTCTGTTACTCTTTGCTGCCCCACTTACATGGAGTGCTGGAGATGTCCCATAAGCACAGAATTCCGAATGACCTATAGTCCAGGAGAACTTAGTAAGACTCAAAGTTAGCACAGAGTGCATGTACTTCATCCTTGATAGCAAGTGCATGGGAGCAAAATGGAAAGACCTAACAGCCCAAGAGAGGCCACACTTTGCTTCTACACCAAAACTTGGTCAAAAACAGAAAGAGGCAAAGGTACCCTAAAACTCATAATTCCAATCACCTATGAGGAAAATGATGGCACAGAGGAAGAGGATAAGAGGGTTACTCCTACTTCTGCTCCCTTTCAGGAAGCTGAAGATGGCTCCGTGGATAACGTACTTAATGAGCAAACATGAAGACCCAAGTTCAGATCCCCAGAACTCGTAGAAATACTATGTGTGGCATAATCTGCCTATACCGTCAGTGCTGGGGATATGGAGCCAGGTAGATCCCAGGGCCCTCTATGTGCGTGAATGTGTAATTAGATCACACGCACATGCATGCACACACATACACATGTACACCTGCATAAATAAACATATGCACTCACATAAAGATTAGATAGATAGATAGATAGACAGACAGACATATAGATGAGAAGAGGAGAAAGAAGAGAGATTGATATGCAAGTATCAGAAAATAGGGGTGTCAGCTGTATCCAGGATTTCCACTGTTCTGATAAAAATCAAACTCACTTGCATGTACAAGCTATAAAACATGAGTTATACAGTTTCAATGATTCTACATAGAAGTCAACACTCACATTTGCATTTGAAATTGGCATTGTATGACATAGATGATCAGTAAATTCATAATAATAATTTAACGTTCCCATTTTCTTAGTTAGACAGCACTAAATGCCAAAAGAACAGCATGAAAATTTGAGTGACTACTCAAGAAAGAAAAATATTTCCCCATTATGATTTTGCAATGTGTTTTCCCTGCTTTTTTTATTTTTAAACAAAAAGCTATGCATTTTTATTTTGTGTTGGGCTCTTTAATTACTTTGGCAGTCCTGGTGGTGGAAAAGAGATATGGGAGTAGTAGAAGGAGCTAAATAATCAACCCATGGGCAATGGCGTGGAATCTGGCATTCATGTTATATAACAGATCAATGCCTGGAGAAGGGAAGGAAAGAACACAGGATTAGCAAAGGGAGGTCAAACTGTGATATAACCTAAGGAATCCTCATCTGGGTCCAAAGGATGGCCCACTCTCTCTCCACCAGTCATCAGATATGATGCCCCCTGAAGGACAGGCAGCTTCCTACAGGTGACGGAGAGGGGAAGGCTCTGACAGCTACAGCTGTGTGCTTCTGTATGTGTACTGTCAGCTGAGGTCATGCTACTGACACATCTCGGTGTGCTTCTCCACGCTGAAGGCTAGCAGAAATGCTTCAGTCAGAAGGGTATGAAAAGTAGTCCTTCTCCGTCCATTGTTTTGAGAATCTATACAACCCTTGTAACAGATCCAATGTGAAGTCAGTAATCATGTCAAAGGCTGGAGTCTTGAAATGCATGTAGTCACCATCAACAGCACAGACAATAAGCCAAGTGTAAATTACCCAGACAACTGTATTACTTTAATTTGAATTAAAACATTGCAGAAAATCTTAAAAACATGAATTAACTGCAACTACATTAAGCCAGTTTTAAATCAGAGCAACAAGAAAAACAAGATCCTTTTAACCCAGATACAACAGGAGTCCATCCGTCGATCTTGCTTCCTTCCCCAAACAGATACTGATCTCAAGAACACTCACTACTAAATTCTGCAAAAGAAACTATCAGCAGAGCAAACAGACAACCTATAGAATGGGGGGAAATACTCATCAGCTATACTTTAGACACAAGGCTAATACTCAGAGTTTGCAAATAACTGCAGAAATTAGACAGACAGACAGACAGACAGACAGACACATACACACACACACACACACACACACACACACACACACACACACACCAAAGTGTTAATCAGAAAATGAACTCAGGAAATGAGAAGTTTTCCAATGAAAAAACACAAATGGCCACTAAGTGTTTTTTAAAGTGTTCACTATCCCTAGTCCCCAGGGAGGTGCAAGTTAAAACTGCTTTTCAATACCACCTCGTCTTAGCCAACAATCTGACAACTGTCAGCAAGGGTGTGGAGAAAAAGGAACCCTTGCTCACTGCTAGTAGGGGTGCAAACTAGTACAACCATTGTGAAAATTAGTAGGGCATTTCCTTAAAAATATTAAAATAGAACTACCATATGACCCCTATACTACACCTGGGCATATGCCCCACAAGCTCCATGCCATACTACAGAGATGCTTTCACAGCCATGTTTATAACTGCTGCAATCACAATAGCAAGGAAATGAAACTAGCAACAGATGACTGAGTGAAGAAAATGTGGTACATGTACACGATGGCATTTCAGCTGTAAAGAAATATGAAATTTGCAGGAAATGGGTGGATATGGAAAATATAATCTTAAGCAAGGTGACCCAAACTCAGGAGGACAAAACCCTCATGCTTTTTACATGCAGATCCTAGTATGTTAAATACATATGGGTTCATATAAACAGATAAAAGTGTGTGTAAAGCCTAAAAAACTCAAAAAGAGACCAAGAGAGGGTAAAAGTAGGCACTGAGGAAAGATGGAGGATAAACAGAAAGACACACAGGACACAAAACGAGGAAGAGATTGGGGACGGCACATGGGGAAATCTGGGATAGTGGAGAGGTAGGGGAGATGAATGGGACTAAGAATCACTAAAGCACTTCATTCAAAAATGCAATAATGATAACAAGTTTTTTTTTTTAATTTAAGTTTTAATAAAAATAAATACCTATATACTAAGAGCAATAACAAAAATCTTCTGATGTTCCTTACTATCCAAAAAGACTTCTGGTCTGGTACTAAAATGTCTATTATTTTCTCCCTAACTATTCAGTTTTCAATATAAGTGAAAAATGATTGAACAGATATACCCTAATCATCAAAACAGTTAAGTTATCCATCACCCAGGATTCTGAGCAGAACATGATTGACTTTGGGGCTGGGTAAGTCCTTGAGGGATTTGTCCTGTGTGGCAGGATGCTTAGCAGCTCTCCAATTTCTGCTCCAAATGTCTCCAGACATTGTTAATAAGCCTTGAAACCAAAATGAGGCTGGCTGACAACAAGTGATCTAGTCATCAAGTTTTCCAATCCCTCTGCAGAGCATTCAAATTCCTCCATGGGTCTCAACCCCTCCGTATTGTTCATAATTCATGCCAGTACCTTTCCCCTGATATGTTAGGAGCTCAAAGCTCCTAACTAATGCTTCTGAATTCACACTTGGCAGTCTTCAGAACATTCTGCCAACAGTGGCCAGAGTTACCTTCCTGGAACACAAATCAGATCCTGCCATTTCACACATTTTAGCTTGACTTATAAGATTATGCAAGCTGAACCTTTTTGTTCGTGTTCCTTTCTGTCCACTGTTGGATACTTCCCATCAGCCATAATGAACTTCTTTCTGCCTCTTTCAATACACTCCTGTGTTTTATGCACTTCTAAATATTATTTATTTTTTTTGTGATTCTCCTCTAAGCCCCCTCTTTTAGTCTCAGGCAGTCAGCCAGTCTGCACCTCCAGGAAGTCTTCCTTGACTACTCCCTTACTACTTAAGACAGAAATTGATCCTTCTCTTATTTGTCCTCTACACGCTGCATGTTTATCATGAGATGTGGCAGCTCCTTTTACATTTGTTTGTACTGTCCACTAAACATTGCTCTGTGACAGCAGAAGACATCTGTCTTAATTCACACTAAATCCTAAATATCTAATATAGTATATGTCATGAATTGGGAGCTTATAAATATTGTTCAATGGAAGAAGGGGGAGATAATGAAAGGAGGGAAGGAGGAAAGACAGGAGGGAGGGAGGAAGGATGAAGGAGGGAGAATGAGAGGGAGGGAGAGAAGGAGGAAGGAAAGAAGGAAGGGGAGGGGGAGTCATGCCATGATAGAGAAATTGATTGGAATTTAAGGAAGTGAAATGGTCCAATAGAAAGAGAAGAGGAAGAATGGCTGGTAGCTCCAACAGAGGGGCGTGTTCAGAGGTGAGCTGAAGCAGGGATATGAACCATCCAAACATGAAGAGAGAGAAAGAATCAGCAGGATCAGGTGCCGAAGATGGCGATGTGAGAGCACAGAGAGCTGAGACATGGTCAGCTATTTTAAAATTAGAAACCATGGTCTCTTCTCACCTTTGGGGAACTTAGTATCAGTGCGATGTCTCTTGTGATTTTTTTTTGAAAATTTTACCTTGTTTTCCACTTGCTGATTTTCTGAACTGAACTGACTAGTCACAACAGTATGAAAATCAAGGGCATGAGCTTCATGTCTGGACACATGAGTGCCTTATTAGCTGGAGGTAAAATGTTTAATGACTACATCTATCTTTCCAAGCACTTCAATGATCATGGCATTCAGGAAGATGGATTATGTCATTCAGAAGGAAGAGGACCAACTTACAAATGACAAAATAATAAAACAAAAAAAAATATGGTCACATTCACCTCTTTATAAAGGGGAGAGATGACCGTAGAGCTTTCCAGATGGTGGAAGCTTGTTTTGTAAGATTTAAAACCCAGTGGTGATCTTACAGAAATTGAATTGTAACAGGAGCATGAATGTATCTGGATTTTGTTGTTGTTGTCTGGGATACCTGTGCAATAACAGGGGTCAGGAAAGCAAAACTCTCATCCCACAGTCATAGCAGGGAAAGTTCTTGATCTCTCAGGGTCTCAATTTCTTCATCTACAAATCAAGCATTTTTGTAAGCATGACTCATGAAAGTCAGAATAATGAGTCTCATGACATCTCTTCAGTCCTTGAGGGTTTGATAGGCTTTGTTCACAAGAATGTAGAAACAAAACACTGCGAGCATCATCACTGATAAGCAAAACTGCGTTCTTAAAGATAATTTGACTCAACGGGTCAACAAACTTGCTATCTCCATTTCATCTCTGCTCTAACACTGTCCTAGCTACTGCAGAGCTGGTTACTAATACATGGCTTGGCAAAGAGATATCTAGGTCGATTAAGTTATCTGCTGAGTCAGTTCAAGAACTGACTCACTGGGGTATTATAGCCTGCTAGTTAAAAATCACTGCCATATACTTGAGTAATCCTGCAATGTGGTGGAAATGACTTTATGAAATCTATTTGAAAGCATGCCAACAAGCACAAAGTAACGTTGCCACCAAGAGCACTATGGACAACCTTGGGAGAACACAAATTCATCATGAAGATTCGATTACCCAGAATACTATAGCATAAGCCCTACTTATAATGCAATGAGCCCACTTCCAGAACTTTCCTCTTCTGGGACTAGTAGAAGTTTCCATTTGTAAGAAGCTACACAAAAGAATTCCTTTTTAATTATACAACCTCCTCACACTCAGAATATAGAAGGAAGAAAATCATACTCAATATGAAATTATTTTGAAAAAAATCTTTATTAGGACACATAACCAACAAACCTTAATGGTGACAAATATAAACCTCTGCACTGACTCTGTTGGCATACAGATATAAATATCTTCATTGATGATATCAAATGAAGTTTTTAGTGCAAATACTTTCTTGTACTGTCAGAGAAGAGAAACTCAGTCCATTTGAGCAAAAGTAAAGAAAGAGCAATCACGTGCATATCAGAAGTATTAGTTCATATATATATGAAGTAAGCTAGTTGGACATTAAGTATGTTGAGCACCTTGCCTCTGGGGGAAAACAAATGAGTAAGTGAGGACCAAAGGGTCACTATTTTTATACAGTTGCTTTTCTTCAACCTAAAATCCAGCCACTATCACCAGAATCAAAATACAAAGTGAAGCACAGAAATTTGAATTCTAGGTTTGACACTTCCCAGTCTCAATACTTACCAAACAAAAGGGTTTTCAGAATTCTTTGAAGTTCCATAGTTTCCCTCCCAAGAGGATATAGATTCTAACCTTACACAAGCTTGGCTCAATTACAAGGTGTTCACAAACCTATTATAAATTTTATAACTATACTTCAGTCATGGGCATATTTTTACTTATTCATATACTGCAAGCCTGAAGATATATTGCATACTATAGTCTCTTGCTATAGAGTTTTCTCATTTATGGGTTATGAATCATAAATGCAATTGTTTCCACTATAAAATCTAAATGATTAATACTTATGCTAATTAAGATTTCTCATTAATATATCATATCTAAGAAAAAGAAACTTATAAAGATCATCTTATATATCCCTAGAGCCAACTCAGTTTATACTAACTTAATCTTCTTAGGTATGCATTTAGCAATTTTTATAATCCCCAGAAAACTGATTTCTTTACAAAAATACCATGGAAAATTTCCTCTTCTAATGAAAAAAAAATCATGACAATTCTCCTGTTATTTTACATAGGAGGAGTTTATGTGTTTCACACTAAAAAATAAGTGCAATATGGAAATTAGGAAGAATTATGTATCACATACTCCCACATTTTGTAGGGATACTCATGAAAACAAATTTATGGATTAGATTTTGCCCAACACATTCAAAAATTCCTAAGGGTCCTAACATATATCATATATTATGGAAGAGACCAATACCCAGGCCTCTGTAGCATTGTAGTATCATAACTT
>CABHPP010140982.1:0-19709 GCA_902168425.1 Peromyscus attwateri
TTCCGCCCTTTTCCCCCTGCTAAGGTCACTCTGAAACAGGATTTTTTTTTTTCAGAATGAGAAAATAAGCGAATTTGTAAAGCTCTTCGACTGTACACAAACGTGCAGTACTGTAGAATGAAAGTTCTGGGCCCCTAATTGCTGCACCAAAGCTATGATCAGAGATATGACTGCTCCACATGGAATTCCCAAACACCATATGGCATTTATTTTATGAATTTTGTGTGGTTCTGCCACTTGAAGAAAATGACATTAAGACACCTGATTAAACACAGAAGATTAAGTTTCGTACTAATATAATTTTATTTCTCATTTAGTAAAAATATAAATCCAAAACAAATATAGTGACATTACTTGGGAAAGGATCTCTATTTCTCTTCATTAAAAATAATATTTTGATAGGCATAGTGGTGCACACCTTTAAATTCAGCACCCAGGTGGCTGAGGCAGGTAGATCTTTGTGAGTTTGATAGGTCTACACAGGAAGTGTGAGGCCAGCCAGGTCTACAGAGTGAGACTGTATCAAAAAATAAATAAATAAATAAATAAGATTTAAAATTATCCCCCAAATATAAATTTTACCTAAAAGACCTAGAAACAAAAGTATAAAGGACTTGGAAAAGAGAAAGTTCAAATTAGATTTAATGAGATGTCAGGTTGCCAATGCCAACAGTACATGCTATATCCATATTTATTTAAGTACACAATGTAAAGCTAAGCATTTGATTCACATATATAGATATATGATTACAGATGTGTATATATATGTATATATATGATTACAGATGTATATAATTTGTTTTTCAAAAGCATGGGAGTAAATATCAAATAAGTTGTATGGTAGTTTAAATATTTGATCATGTATATACTTAAATAAACACATAAATCATATTTAACTAGTTTATTTTCTTACTAAAAAGCAAAAGATTGAAGAAAAAATCAAAATTTATAATAACAAAATTTAAAATAACCTTTATATACTATTTAAAGCATGTCAGCTTTATTGTTAGCAAAAAAAATATGCATTGTTCAAAATATACTTTAACGCTGTAGTTATGACTTGTCTGCCAGGACCCACAATTCTTGTCTCATTATCAGCTTATCCTATGATTTATATCACAGACTCCTACTAACAAACATTATTGAATGTTCCTCAATAACAAAAAATAGGCAGTCAAAGATGGATTTAAGTACCAGTGATTTTGCAGAAGAAGCCGCCATAGAATAGAAAATATCCTAAAATTACATACTATTTTGTGGTGATAAAATAAGAGATAACCTCTAATGGAGAATAAAAACACTGGAAAATGTTGGACAGGGAAGCTTGGGATATGTGTATGTGTGTGTGTGTGGGGGGTGTTCATCAGCCTGTGTGCCCAGTTCACACACCTGCCACAGAGCTCAAACGACACACTTTGAAAATCTGCAAAAAAACAAAAAAAATATTCTATGTAAATTCAACATCAGTAAGTAAAATTAAACAAATTCTGGAGAAGAAAGGAACACAAAAGAACAATTACACAAAGTATTGTTAATTTGAAGTTACTGATTAAACCAGGATCTGAATTGGAATATAACTTCTTAAATTTCGAGCTGGGAAATGGCTGACTCAGAAAAGGCACCTGCTGCCAAGTCTTACCTTGTGATGGAAGGAGAGAGCTGACTCTCAAAAATTGTACACGACTTCTATATGTAGGCCATGGCACACATGGCCCGTGTAAGTATGCAAAAAATAAATGTAAAAAAGAAAAAAGAAAAGTGAAGAAGAGAGCAATGTTATTTGGGGGTAAAAAGCATGCTTTATCATAAAGATAGCCAAACACAGGAACAATAAATAAATACACAGCCCATTGTTAATCCCTCAGGTTTAAAAATGAGTAACAATGTGGACAAAACTGTTACTAGCTTTCACTCTAAGGAGCAAATTCACCTCTTCTGTATTACTTTGTGCAGCAGGAAGCTTGGGGAGAAAATTTCAAAAGCTGATGCTACTGGTCGTTTCATCCTTGAGTACTATAAAACAAAATTTTGAAGTATTACAAACTGAGTTTTAAATACAAACAATGAATGTGATTAGCTAAATTGAATGCATGTTTTATAAAGCAAACTAAATAACTTAAACCTGCATAGATAGTCTAGGAAGTATAAAAGGCAGAGACTCTTTTGGTACCTAATGACAACTTTTTAATGTGGGCTTTATAACTTGAAAATTAATTAATTAATTTTTTTAATCTCTGTAGGGTTTGGGGCATCTACATCATTATCTATGGGAAGATGTCATTTATAAACAGAAGACGTCATTTTAACTGTTTCCTTTAAAATTTACATATCTTTGTTTCCTATCCTTGCTGTCTTGCTTGGGCTTAACGTTCTAGAATCACGTGGAATAGAAATTCAAACTCACAGAAGCAGAAAATGCAATGCTGATTGATTGGACATGGGGAGGAACCTGAGAAGTTGAAGTTCAAAGTGTAGAAATTAAATTAATGGATTAATTTTGTCAATAACTGCCACAGAAGCAGATAAGAATATAGTAACTATGGTTTGAATCTTTATTTATAAACATTTATTTCATTTTTATTTATATGTATGTCTATGTGTGTGTACATGTGTGCAGTACTCACAGATGCCAGAAGAGGGGCACCAGATGCACTGGAGCTGGAATTTACAGTAGGTTGTGAGTTGCCTGGTTTGATGTCCCGGAACCAAACTTGGATCCTCTGGAAAAGTCATTAGTGCTCTTAACTGGTAAACCATCTCTTCATCCTCTTATTTGACATTTTCGAGTCTTCTTCCCACCTTCTAAAGATCTTTGAATTAAAAGCTTGGTTTCTAGTTTGGGAAATTAGAGAAACCTTAAGTCTGGGAGCATATGGTGCTACCAAAGTCCAAAGCAATGATCCAACTCAGTTTCATACTTAAATCTCTGAAACCTTGAGGCAAAAATGGTCTTTTACTCTCTAAAAATCTATTATCTCAACTATTCTTTATTCTGATCAAAAGCTCACCAACGCAGTAATATTTTGTACTTAAATATTGCTAGTAGAATGTGTCTCTTATTAAGCAATTTATGAGAAAACCCAAGAAATACAAGGGAACTTTTGAAGGAATGGATATGTTTCTTTCCAGAACAGTGGGAACAAAGTATGACAGCTTTATAAATTCATCCAAATGCACCCACCCATTGTACACATTCAACCGATGCTGCTTGCATGGTATCAGTTACACTGCAATGAAGGTGTAAAATAGATTAATGATTAAATATTATGTTTTAAACTCATTTAATTAGGAGTGTTAGAGAGTATATACACATGTTTAGGGGGTCCGCCATGACATCGACAACTACATTTTGTTTCTGGGAGGACAGTCATGCTTGAGATGGTGTGTGTGTGTGTGTGTGTGTGTGTGTGTGTGTGTGTGTGTGAGAGAGAGAGAGAGAGAGAGAGAGAGAGAGAGAGAGAGAGAGACTTATTGATCTCACTTTTCCATCATGATTTTTACATTTTACAAAGTGTTTTAAGTTCTCTAAAGTAAAGATTTAGACAATTGCAGGCAGCAAGACCATCCCACATGGACCCCATGCTTTAAACACAGTGACAAATAATGTGTGAAAATCTCATACATGACAGCCCTTCACAAATAAGGATCACTATGCACCAGAAACAAAAGAGAAATGCAAGGTAGTAACCTAGCACAGGGATGGACTGCAGAGTGAGTGGGTGATGAGTGTCTGTAATGCCAGCACTTGAAGGAGGAGGCAGGAGGATCAAGAGTTCAGAGTCAACCTTAGCTACATAGTGACCTTGGTGCTAACCTGGCTACAGTGGACAATTTTCCTTCATACCTTCCTGCTGAGGCCAGTTGAAGGGAGAAGGTGCGGCCTGGGAGGGTCCTGTGTGGTTGATATATTGTGCACCCCAATAAACTTATCTGGGGGTCAGAGAACAGAACAGCCACTATATTAAACGTAGGTTTAGGCAGTGGTAGCACACGCCTTTAATCCTAGCATTCAGGAGGCAGAGATCAGTCTGGGTCTCTGTGAGTTCAAAGTCACACTTTAATCCCAGGAAGTGATGGCAGGAAGCAGAAAGGTATATAAGGCGTGAGGACCAGAAACTAGAGCCTTTTTTAGCCATTTGCTTTTAGCTGCAGTTCAGCTGAGATCCATTTGGGTGAGGATTCAGAGTTTGAATTTTGAAGAAACAAGATCAGTTGAGGAATTGGCAAGGTGAGGGTAGCTGTGGCTTGTTCTGTTTCTCTGATCATTCAGTGTTCACCCCAATACCTAGCTCCGGGTTTGTTTTTTATTAATAGGACTTTAGAAATTCATCTTACAGTCCTGGAGCCTCCCTTGAATGCAACCTACTCCACTCCCTCCATAAACTGCTCCTTGTGGTTTTTGACCACTGGAATTTACTTCCTTTCCCCTTTCTATTACAGATACTAAATACTAATTACATTTTTATTTTTGTAAACATTTATACTGATAATAGATTGTAATTTAATTATATATATTTTGCTAAATAAATTTTTCATAGCCAAAGGGTTTCTTATGAGATTTATAGTACTTATTCTATATTTAGAGACATTTGTGACATAGTATAAAGCGTTGTGCCTACTTTTTATAATATTTTATAACATCCAAATATTTAAATGAAATTTAACTATTGCATGTAAACTGTTTTACACTGTAATGATCTACTTTTAATAGCATATATGTCATATACATTATATTATATATCATATATACTCTCTCTCTATATATATATATAATATATATATATATATATATATATTACATTTCCTTTCTTTCATGCCTGATGCACTCAGATGTGAGCAGCCAGTCTTACATCCCTGCTGACACACACTCTAGCTACCATCTTCCCAGCCATGATGGACTGCATCTCCTCACACCGTGAGCTCCAACAAGCTGCTTCTTGTAAGGTCTGTGGCTGGAGCAAGAGAAAAGTCACTGACATGGGTAGCTTTTATTGTGAGAACTTGAACCGATATCTGCAGGACTCTCAAACCATTATGGGTATGCCAGGGAGAAAGGGGCAATAGGATAATTCCTAATTTTTAAACTTTTGCTACAATAAGCATGATGGCATAGTAGGCTATGCATGAGTAGATAGTAGATGAGTAGGCAAGGAATATCCCATTGTCACCTTGCAGCAACACACATCTGTGAACAATGGCTTATAGGTAGGTAGCCCCTTGATGAATAGATGACTCAGTCTCCCTTCCCATCCCCAAACCACTATCTCAAGTTACATTAATTTTTTTTCCTGATAACTTTTTTCTCCTCACCTTATCTATTCACTGTCAATAAACCCTGAAGAAGTCAGTTATGTATTCGTTTTTGCACAAGGATCAGCTTCAGAGTAGAGGACAAGCTGCTCTGAAGAAGTTAGACCCAGTGTTGAAACTTCCTTTGGTCCTTGAAGAAACCATCTTTCAGAAGAAAGTTCCTTGTATGACACCATAGAAATTTCCAGTGTGCTTACTACAACAAATAAGACTCTTCTAACACAATTATTTAATCAACCCAGGTAAATAATGCGACACAGCTATTATAATGTGATGATGCTTATTCATGACGTGATGGCTGAAAACCTTGAAATTACTTTCATTTATCTCAAGAGCAGTAAGCAGCCTCTAAGAGCGAATGAATAATTCATTAATTAATTCAACACAATTATTAAGTGCCTAACAAGTTCTACTACATCTCAGTCTGTAACTGGTACAAATATAAATAAACAGTTGCCTCTTCCATTTAGTAGGAAGGCAGTCAAGGAAATAATTGCAAACAATCTGATCAGTGTCATGGTGTGACCGTGCTTTGTGTGATATTAGAGTGAGATTGTTCTTCCCCATGGGGAAAGGGCTGAGAATGAAATTATGATGGTGCAGCAATGTAGACTATAACTAGGTTATGGGGTTCTTTTAGGCATTTTGTAAAATATAGAATATTGAATCCTGTAATAAATCCCATGATATAATCACATCTCTCACTTTGCACTGAGTTGTTGGGGTCAATTACTGATGTGTTTCACTGGAGAAACCACAGATGTATTTGTACGCCAATATAAAACAAGGATTGGAGCACAAAGAGAATAACAAATGCTATACAGAGATTTGAGGGTTGGGCTTCCAGAAAGAAACATCCAAGAAAAATATTAGAAGGATTCAGAGAATTTAAAAATTATTATATAGAGATTAAATAACTGCAAGAATCAAGGCTGAGGCCTGGAATGTTCTGCCTTAAAGGGCAGTAATGGGAGAAAGACAAGGTAGGCCACTCTCAAAATAGGAGAGTGTTGTACCTACATCCTTGTCAGAGGTCTCCTACATAGACATGCAGAATGAGAGTAAATGTGCACACTCCATCATATATCTAAGAGAGAGTGGGTTCCTTTCCTAATATGTAATATAATTATATCTAAATTATATGTGAAATGAATGTGCTTCCATTACCTCAGTTCTCTGTTGTCAGGAATAAAGATAGTTCACCTTTAACCTTCATAGTCAAGGTAACTGGAGCCAGAGTTATAGGTTCCAGAGATGTTTAAGTGAGGAAGGAAGACTCATCCTACATCGATGCCACGGAATGGAGACTAAGCCTGAATAAAAGGTTAAAGGAAGCCAACTAAGAATCCACATTATGCTTCCTCAACACCCTGATGTACTCAGTTGTGAGCAGGCAGCATCAGGTGCTTGACACCAGGTCTTCCCACCATGGTGGACTGTGTGCCCTCAGACCCTGAGGCAAAACAAACTCTTCCCTCATTCAAATAGCTTCCTGTCGAGTATCCACTCACAGTGGCAAGAGAGGTAAAGACAAAGGACAGCATGTTGTATCCAATGCTGGTGGATATTAGAGTTGCATTTCTTTCCTCATGTGAACTGATGCTCACAGGCTGACTTTGTTTCTTCTTTTGCTAATTAACACCACGAGGGCTTACCATCTCCAGAGTCAATTCTATGGAGTGGAGAAAGCTCCTTTTGTAGCATACATTGGAACTCACTGCTCATAACAGAACCCAACATGCCCCAACACCAGTAAAGCAGTGAGAAATACAGTCCTTGTGCCCCTGAAGAGGTGAAAATGTGATTAAAAATATATATCAGACTCTGTCATATGAGGAATAATCTGAATCAGGTACAAGTACAAGGTGACCCTTGGTTTTAAATTTTTAATGAAGCTTTGCATCCACCATGCATATGTTGATGCTCATATCATTAGGTTCTGTTGATATAGACCAGGTAGAATCCTTATTGAATCATGATGACTATTGTCTCTTTGATATTAGAATTAAATTCTATAACATCATTTATTTTCCTACAGAGTATAAAAAATGACCTCATAGATCTTGCCCATGCCACAAAGTTTAAAAATTCCAAACAAAAACATAACATTTTCCCTAAGCCTCTTGTTACTTTCACTGGTTTTTATTCTTTAAAAAAAGTTACATCTCCCATGGGGGAGTCAGTAGAGCCTGGTATATTCAGTAGAAGTAGGTCCAAGCCTCATGGGAGGCTTTACCTTGTTGGAGGAAGGAATGGGGGATGGATTGGGAGGGGAAAGCTGGAGGGGAGGGAAGAGGGAAGAGAGGGGGATCTGTGGTTGGTATGTAAAATGAATAAAAAAATTCCTTAATTACAAAAAGGTACATCTCACTAGACACTAGATGAATTAAAGCAGCAAATTCTCCCCTACATCACATCATATATGTGTGCACATATGATTTACTACATGTGCATATTCACTATGCTTGCTCTATTTTGCATCATAACTGCATTATCCATACCTCAAAATCTCTCTGAAACCCTAAAATATCCCCAGAGTTTCCTAACCATTGGACATTGGCTTCACTAAGTCAAACTGCCAATCAAAAGGAGATGGTTATGGATTGGGTTGTTATGATACAGATAGACTGTTTGAATCCTTCATGTTATACAAAGAATTCAGAATTGTGTGAATGGCACACCTCAATTACTGTGTGGTTTTTGTCTTTTGGGGGAAGAAATCTGGTTTACTAGAACTGGCTAAAAGAAGGAAGTGGTGGGAGCTAGAATGAAAGATAGAGAGCAACCTATAATGAACAGATAGAAAGAGGTGTAGCCCCTGTGGTAGTAAGAGCAAAGGATCCACATCCCCTGAGACAGGAAGAAAGGAAAGGGTTTACAAGACAAATGTTACAAAAATAGGCCATGATCAATCAGAACATAATAGGTTTCTTGAATAGTATTAACATATGAAATATAGGTTAGGAAATAGTCCAGGCACTACTTGCCAAAGGGGGAGGGGAGAAATGATGTTAATGGTATTAAGGGTTTTGTTTATTCTGTAGTGTTTGGGATATGGCTAAACAAAGTGGTATCATGGCAAAATGGCTACATTATGTCAAGCAAGAGCCTCTACAGCTCATCATTATCATTATTATTGCTAACATTATGGTAAATATTTTGGAAATACCTTCTTTTAAGAGATTTTTTTTTCCCGAATGAGTAGAGCTTTATTCATTAAGGTGGTTGGATTCTTTGGCTAAAAGAAGTCTAATCCTGGCACTCTAAATACTTAATTGTGTGAAGGGGCCTTCAGTTCTCAATGTACAACAAATAATTCTCTTTACAAACTGTTCTTCCCAAGATATCTAGATTAATTGCAATATCTTTAGCAGACTTCAAATTTCTAAACTCCCTGTTTTATCTAACCTTCTTATTGCTTATTTTTGCTCCCTTTAATCTCTGATATTACTTCCACTTCTGCTTAACACCTTGGCTCAAATGACTTGCTTCACTGTGGTGTCTTGTCAATTCCAAGTGCCCTCTCCTGTCTCTAAATCCCCCATATAGATAGACACGTTTTTTTTTTTTTCAGAGTGCCACATTCTAAACATTTCCTAGTTATCCCTGAGCAATATGATTGGTACCTTCACTGTTGACCTCTGTGATTTTTAAAATTGTCTGACATTCTTTAAGCAACATTTTGCATAGAATAGTTTTCTGGAATTGGTTTTTGAATAAATAAAACAATTGACTAAAAAAGCTATCAGTATGAGGTAGTAGTAAGCAGTTAAGAACTAAGAACTCATACTACTTTAGCAGAGGATCCAAGTTTGGTTCCCAGCACCCAACAGACAGCTTACAACCACCAGTAGTTCCACTTCCAGGGGATCCAGCAGCCTCTTCTGGCTTCCACTGCTTCTGCACATACATGATGCACATAAATTTATTCATCCACAAATACATATAATAAAAAATAATAAATACATATTTTTTCAAATAGCTATATTTAAACATTTTCTTTAGGTTGTTATAGTACTATAAAATACTTTTATAGTATTTATAAAAATAAGTTTCTTTTTGTACCTATACATATACATTCATGAGGGGAAGTGTGTATGCACATATGTGTGAATACATGTGGAAGCCAAAGACCAATATCAGATGACTTCCTTAATTACTCTTTACCTTTTTTTTTTTTTGAGATACGTTCTCTTACTGAAACTGGGACTGACCAATTTGACTAGCTAGACTAGTTAATAAGTCCTAGATCCTGTGTCTCCTCCTCCCTCGCATTTGGATTTTAAGTGTGATAGTTCACATATCTTGAGTGATGTGGAATTGAACTTACACCCCCATATTTTTGGTCAATCATATCTACAGTCTCAATAGTAAACATTTTTACCTTGTCTTTTTTTATCATTACATTAAACATTTGATGACTTCCCTGATGCTTTGGAGTTCTCCTCCTCTTCCATGCTTGCTCTTACAGCCATGGTACTTTCTTCCCTGCCCTTGTTGGAAATGGCAGACATGAGTTTATTCCTGGCAGAATGGCAGAGGCTTCTGACAGGAAATCCAGGAAGTTGCTGGTGGCATGATCATGTTTACTTTGTTCTGTAGACAAATATTGTGGCTTCCTTTATTATTTTATTAAAAAAATAAAGCTCAGGAGTCAGATATTAGGGAAAAACCTGATAGATCCATGGAGCAACTGAGAAATGATCACCTGACCCCCTTCTCCACCTTCCCAGATCAAAAGGGCATGTGAATCTTTCTAAGCCCCTCCTTATTTCTCTATGAGTCTATTTTCCTCTGAGTCAGCCAGGAAACTCTATGGTTCACTCTGGCAAGCTAAACATGGACTCTACTCTCTGAATCAAGGTTTAACTATTGGTGGTCTCGGAGAGACAATACAAACAAATCTCCTGCAACAGACAAATATCACATTTGAGTACACGTTGCTTCTAGATTACAATGAGAAAGCACTCTAGATTTGCACCAAAGAAACAAAGGGATGCTTCAGTGGACCCTACTTATAATTACCTTATTGAAAGATTTGCTATTTGATGACTTCTCATGATCCTCTTTATTCAGAAAATGTTATCTGGCCAATATATATTTATCACTGTGCAACAAATGAAGAAATCAAGTCTGACAGCCAAAAAACATTTCCTCTATTATTTATGAGCTTTTCCACATGACAATGACCTCTGTAGACTCAAAATAACTATCTTCCATTTCAATGACAATGAGCTGTCTAAAGTAAGTACGTTTGTTATAAATTTTTGAGCTCTCAATAGGAAACCAAGACCAAAATTTACAGAAGTTTTTGTGATGGGATAATTGGGTTTGAAAATAGGTATGCATGTTAGGAAGAATATAATTTATCTACAATACGTGTACTAGCACATCATTTGCAATATTTCACTTAAAAAAGAAGAGAATCAATAAACTTCACACAGCATCTTCTATAACTCTATAATTCTTAATGATTGAGTATTCATAGTAACCATTTAGTATTTAATTCACCTTAACAAGCAGAGGTAGAAAGAAAAATGGAAATCAGTCATTCATTCCTTTTCATGACACCCCACTAGTTGGCAACATTTGGGGGGAATGGAAGGTGCAGTGTATACAGTGTAGGTTTAAATTCTGAGTACAACTTGAGGAAATAACTCGTGCATCACTGGGTCTCCAAACACTGGTTCTCAGCAAGAGCAGCAAGTGAAGTGCACTTAGCTGCTGAGGCGCCTCTCTAGTCCCTGTAATCCTATATGCTACAGTAAATATGAAAGTATAAGAAATACATGTATTTACATTTGCATTTTGTGTATCATGAAACTTCACAAACTCATAATGCAAGAGAATATTAATCTTACTTAAAAATAGATTCATTGTTATGTTGAAATATTACTGTAAAAGATCAAAAGTACATTAAAGATTTTTTTTTCCTTCATGGTATTAAATATACATCTCTCAGAGAAGGAATGCGATCACACTTGTTTAAACCTTCATTAATTGCCTAGCACAAAAGTCATAATTACCATGTCTAATTATCTAAAAATACTTAACTTTGGACATTTTAAATTCATGTAATCTTGAAAGTGATTATAATTTAATTCATGCTAATCTGACATTTTAGGAAATAATCTAATTTTAATAAAAATGTGATTGTGATCATTGTACAGCCCTGAGCAGATGCAAAATGACAGTGCAGAAAGACCCTGTGTACCCTTGACCATTTCCCCAACAGTGACCTCTGTCAAACTTGCAGCACAGATAAATTATTAGAGCTGACCCCGTGCCCTATTCCTCTCAGAGCTCCCTGGCTTCCTTTGCACTGGCCTCCTGCACACAAGCATCTTAGTTCCATGCAATATTATTACTTCTGCAGGCACACTGCTACCAAGATGTACAGTCCCATCTGTGGTGATATATTGTGTACCCTAATAAACTTGCCTGCAGATCAGAGGACAGGACCAGCCACTAGATTAGACATAGAGGTCAGGCAGTGGTGACTTTTAATCCCAGCGTTTAAGATCTCATGCCTTTGCTCAGGAAGCACACATGCCTTTAATCCCAGGAAGTAATACTGCAGGGCAGAGAAGGGTATATAAGACGTGAGGAAACAGGAACTCACTTTTTTTAGGCTGAGGATTTTGTAGAGGTAAGAACTGGTGGCTTGCTGTTCTGCTTCTCTGATCCTCAGGCAAGTTTATTAGGGTACACAATGTATCACCACCTCCACCCCCATATAATGTCACTATTGATCTTTAGTGACAGCAATCCATCTGCCTACTTGTTCTTTACATCTCTACTTTTGTCTCTAATCTGTTCTTAATTTTTAAATTTTTCTCTATATAATCTAACTTTAAGAACCATGTTTTTAATATAGACTTCTTATACATAATCACGTATATTTCTTCATGCATATTAAATAGAACACAAATATAATTGTAAGTGACTATTCAATATTCTAATCTAAAGTCCCATTTTTGTCTCTCTTTATACCATCTTTATTGGAAGGGACATTTTAAAGCTCTCACAGGCTGAATAAGCATTCTTCTGCTGGGATACAACCTTACCCATGCCTTCACCTCAGGTTTAAAGGAGTTTGTTCTGCATTCTTGCTTCAGGACTCAGTCAGAAGGGATGGGGGATAACCTGCCACAGCAAATCCATCTCTATCAAAGGGGTCCCAGCTGCCAGCTTGGTTCAAGGTCAGCTGTAGTTTTTGTTAGTTAGATTTAATATCTTTCTTCACCTGGCCACACTAACACAAGACAATTAACTGGCTCTGTAGTAACATCCATCTTAAATAAGCCAATACTTTCCTCCATTAAAAAAAAAAAAGGTTTATAAATTAAAGACAAAACTCCCAGACATCATTTACAAGTGTGTTAAATGTACCATCATTACATGTAACCTGCAAGGTTTAATGATAACAGCACAGAAAATGTATTTTAGTTAAATTTGAATAAGCACCTCCTAAAATTATCTTGAAGCTTTTCGAAGACTTGCAAGTTTTCTTTTGATAAAACAGTAAGACAATCATTTTACCATTAAAATATTAGGTCACCATAATTTAAAATTTTTAGAATATTCTCTGAGCTATGAGTTTCTACATTCCATTTGATTTTTTTCCTGTTCTGGATACCATAGAGGATCTATCTATTTCTTGCAAATAAAGAAGAAAATTTGAGGGCTTCTTTCAGGTTAACAATAATAATGAGTTCTACAAACAGTTCAACAAAACCCAAATATTCCTGTCTTATCATATTTAAATGTAGGGTACACATGGGAGGGAGTGTGATGAGTCAGAAAAACAGATGGCTAAGAACATAGCACTCAGGCAGCCACACTGCTCTTGTTCACAAAGAAGAATTAGCTCTTTGCCTTTACCCCAATTGATCTTTGACTTACTGGAGCAGTAGGAACCCTGAGAGGAGGAATTCAGATCCTAGTTCCAATAAGATAGTAACTAACTCTGAACTTCCTGGATCTGCTAAGATGGGGACAGTGATTCTTAGACTACCCGGATCTAGTCCAGTGGTCCCACCGATTCTCTAACTTGATTGACAGAAATAGATTGCCTCTCTTTGACAAAGTCAAATTTACTGAGAGCCTCTGCTGGCTAGTTTTGTGTTAATTTGACACAAGCTGGAGTTATCTGAAAGGACGGAACTTCAATAGAGAAAACACCTCCACAACATTTGGCCTTAAGGGCACTTTCTTAATTAGTAATTGACACCAGAGGGCCCAGCCCATTATAGGTGGTGCTATTGCCAGGCTTGTGGTCTTGGATGCTACAAGAAGGCAGGATGAACAAGCCATGCAGAGTAAGCCAGTAGGCAGCACTCCTTATGGTTTCTATGTCAGTTCCTGCCTCCAGGTTCCTGTCCTACTTGAGTTCCTGTCCTACTTGAGTTCCTGTCCTGACATCCTTTGTTGATGAACAGTGATATGGAAGTGTAAGCCAAATAAACCTTTTCCATCCACAACTTGCTGTTAGCCATGGTGCTGCATCACAGCAATAGTAACCCTAACTAAGACAGAGGCCAATTTTTTTTAAGTGCTGACTTAGAATGTACAGAATTTTACATTTCTTCTCATATTAATTTCTATTTTTTAGCCTCTAGAGATTTATCTTCTGTTTCTTCAATGCTCATTGAACCATTCCCTTCTTTGAAAATGGCGATGTAAGTCAAGGGGGAACAGAACTCATTCTGAGAAGGTCACTGAGAAAGAGTCTCTTCATTTACACATCTGGGTCATGATGAAATATGTCATTAATTAAAGGAACATTTCTTAATATATTCCAGTTTCCCTACTGGCTTTTATTATATTTGAAATTAAGTATGAATTTTAAATATGACCATAAAACATATTGATGCTTAGATATGAATGCATCTACATGTATATTTTCTTTCTACCCCCAATGGTAGTTCAATTGTGCTCCTTGATATTCTCCAATTGTGAAGTAATATTTAAATCTGTACGACAAAGTAAAGTCTGTGTGTAGCTTCTATAGTTGAATATTTATTCAGAAAAATTAAATTGATTCCTATTACAGATTGAATTATGTATGCTCCATGAAAATCATTTGAAATCCAGACCCTAGTACCCAAGAAAGGACATTTTGGAAATGGATAGTTGCAAGTATAAAAGGAAGGCAGATCAAAGGAAAAGTCCCTAATCCAATGTGACTGGTTTCCATATACAAAAGAGGCTTGTGAAGATACTGACATAAGAACAAGTTATGAAGATGGAAGTAGATTGAATCGGCACACCCACAAATGACAGAAAGTCAACAGTTTCACCTGTCACCATAGAGAGGTATGAGACAGACTCTACCTCAGAACTCTAAGGAGGAACCTTCTTTACCACCTCCTTAGCTTCAGATTTCTATTTTCCAAAGCAGTATTTTATGGTTTTAAGCCACACTGGGGACGAGGGGGTGTGTTGTGACAGCCTAGGAAATTTGTCATGTAAATGTAAAAATTCATCTTTCTCTATTACTTTTCTGTAGTGCTGGAACATGTAGCTCACTTGATAGGGTGTTTGCTTAGCATGCTCACAGACCTGGATTCCAGGCTCAGTACCACATAAACAAAATACAGCCCACTGTGGATATAGAAGCAGACAGATCAGAAGTTCAAAGTCATACTCAGCAATATGGCAATTTTGGAGCCAGCCTAAACTACATGAGACTTCACCTGAAAATAAAAAAATTCATCTGGAATTTTTAACATGGGGAAAATGAAAAATAAAACACTGGAAACATGAACATGTAAAGGAATTACAGATGAAATATAGATCCAAATAGGCAAGAGGGGGTTCATTGTCATTGTTACTTTTGATTGTTTTGGAAGGGTAGTCTACTTGAGGATAGCAGAGACAAAGAAGTATTCTAGAGTTTTACATTCCCCTGACAGTACCAGTGTGTGTGTAGAGTCAGGATAATCTTTTCAATTAGATCCAGTGTACAGACAAAATTGATACTTCATTGAATGTGACAATGGATTTAATGTTTGATGACATAACTAAACCCATAGGCATTTATTTTAGACCTAGGGTCTTAGTCACTGTTCTATTGCTGTGAAGAGACACCATGACCAAGGCAACACTTATGAAAGAAAGCATTTAGTTGGGGGCTTGCTAATAGTTTCAGATGTTTAGTCCATTATCATCATGGCAGGGACCATGAGGGCATACAGGCAGGATATGGAACAGAAGCTGAAAGCTACATCATGATCTGTAGGCAGGGGGTGGGGGGGAGAGAGGGAAGGAAGGAGGAAGGGATTTTGAAACCTCAAAACCCACCCCAGTGACCCACCTACTCCAACAAGGCCATACCTACTCCAATAAGGCCACACCTACTCCAACAAGGCCACACCTACTCCAATAAGGCCACACTTACTCCAATAAGGCCACACCTCCGGATCTTTTAATCCCTTCAAGTAATCCCACTTCCTGGTGACTCAGCATTCAAATACATGAGCCTTGGGGTCATTCTCATTCCAACCACCACACATAGGTTGGGTCTTTTGTATTAGAACATTTTCTTCCTTTTTCCTCAGAGGTAATTTGTATGTGAGTGACAGGCACAACACTATTCTTGAAATCTCTCTACACCACCCTTTAAGATTAAGGATGTTGTCCTGTAGTGATGCTTTGAATCTGATATGCTCCCTGAAGGCTCATATATTGAAGAACTGATAGCAGCAGATGGGATTGGGGAACTGCCTGGATCATGAGTGCTGTGAATTCATTAGTGGATTAACCCTTTGATGGCTCCATAAGTTCATAATATTATTAGAAAAGGTCAGAATGAGGAGATGGGAACTAGTTGCAAAAAGGAAGCTATAAAAGCGTTGGCACAGGAAGGGATTTTGGCGCAGTACTCTTCATTTATGCTCTGCTTCCTGATTATCCTGAAGTGAGCAGCTTTACTAGGCCATGACCTCCTTGACCTGACATGATGTTCTGATTCTACATACACCTGCAAGGATAAGGCCTGGATTCTTCTTAATGGCCATTTTATTTCTGCTTCCATCGCATAGCTTGTTATCAGTCTATTCAGGGTGTCTATATTATTTGGTATAATTTTGGTAGGTCATATGTGTCTGGAAACTTATCCATCCCCCCTAGTTTTTATCTAATTTTTTTTTTGGAATGTAGGTTTGTAAAGCATGCACTAATAGGCATATGGATTTCTTGACATCTGTTTGAAAATCCCCCTTTTCATCTCTCATTTTGTTGGCTTGTGCCTTCTTTCTCTTTCTTTTGGTTAGCTTGTCTATACTTACGACAAGTTGCTTTATGTTTTCAATGAACTGCCTCTTTGTTTCATTGATTCTTTGCATTGTTCTTTTCTTTAAACCTCATTAATTTCTTCCTTGCTGCTTATGATTTATTTTTATCTGCTGATTTAGAGTTTGGCTTGTTCCTGTTCAACTAAGACCTTGAGGTTTTTATATAACTTTATTTGGAGCATCTTGAGTAACGTCAGAATTTATTGAAGTAAAGTTCTCTCTTCCTAGATTTTTCATTGTATCTCTCAGGCTGTGATGTGTTTTCATTTTCATTCAATTCCAGTGATCTTAAAATTTGTTGGGTGACCCATTCACTGTGCAGTAGGGTATGGTTCACTTTCCTGAGCTGCATTTTCTGTAGGTCTCCTGAAGCTGATTTCTAATTTTATTCCATTGTGATTAAATAGAATACATGTAGTTATTTTAATATTTTTACATTTGCAAAGATTTGTTTCATGTAATGAAATATGGTTTATGGTGGAGAAAATTCCATGGGATGTTGAGAGCAATTTGTATATTCTGAGTTTGTTAGTTGATATCATGGCTGAGACCCTTTCTTCTGCACAGATTAGGTATTTCATTTACTTGTCCTTTTGTTTTATATTTTTGCTCCTTGGGGACAGACAGCACTCCTGTTAAATATTCTTTTATTTTAATCTTCCCTTTCCTTCTCCTTTGGAAAAAATTACTTTTATTCTATGTGGTTACATTGTTACTATTATTTTCATTCTGAGAGTTATGGTTTTTATTTGTAAGTATATTTATTTCTTAATTGGTCTTCGTATGGCATCATTTTCTTGTATTAAAGGTACCATTTTTTTCTGTTTCCCCCAGAGATTTATAATAATACAAAGCAGCTTTTTTTTTCCTTTTAGGATTTCTACAGGTTAACAAGGAAGTGTTGCATAAGGGGTGTCAGTTGGAATATATAATTTTACTTATGTTTCTTTTTCTCAGCCCAGAATCTTGCAACCTGATGCTTCTGAGTTCTGAGGTTAGCCACTGATAGCCTTGGGTAAACATGGATGCACTTCAAGCTCTTTGAAAAGTTTGCATACATGCTGTGGGATAATGCTTTTGTACACTGGTTTAATAAAACACTGAAAAAGCTAGGCAGGAAGTATAGGTGGGATTAAACAGACAAGGAGAATTCTGGAAAAGGAAGGCTGAGTCAGGAGATGCCAGCCCACCATCTAGGGAACAGCATGTAATGGCACACAGGTAAAGCCACAGAACACGTGGCAACATATAGATTAACAAAAATGGGCTGAGTTTCAATGTAAAGAGCTAGTCAGTGGTAGGCCTGAGCTAATGGCCAAGCAGTTTTAATTAATACAAGCCTCTGTGAGCGACTGCGGACACAGAGGAACACAGGAAAACCTCTAGCTATACATACATCTCAGTAAATGGAGTTTAACTGGTGCCTAAGACAATGCAGGGTTCAAGGAATCAGGTTTTGTGGAGCAACATTCATAGCTATGACCTCCTTGTGGTCTACGAATAAATTTTCACATGTGGAGTCACACCACCCCACCATTTCAGTTCTACTGATGCTTTGCACAACAACGAGAAGATGAAAAGACTGAGGAGGGAGGAGATGGGTGACTAAAGCTCGTTGGTTTTACTCTGTTTCATCAAGGAAATGACATAAATCACACCTGCTTATAGGAAACTCTTTCTTGAGTTCTTAGAAACTTCGTGTATATTCAACTACGGCTCCTGAGTTCATTAGCTTGCGTGATGGAGAAGACATCACCACACTTGATTTATTTATGGGTCTCATTGCTATCATCCCATCTGTAATGGAGTTTTCTCTAATGAAATTTGATAGAGACTTACAAGATATTTGACAAGACAACCAACTATGGTATTAAAAAAATAAGTATATTTAATAATATTTTAACTATGCTTCTGATATTGCATCTGATTTCATTTGTGCTGTTTTCCTCTCAACCTCCTCCCTTTCTGAAACTGGAGAGTTGTTTTGAAAACCCCTAGTATTAGTGTATGTCTGTCTCCCACTTTGTCCCTTGTCTTGTATATTGCAACAACATGATGTTTTGATTTTCAAATTATCTCAGCCTTTCTATAATACTTTTGCGGCTCTGATTAAGTCATATCAACTTTCTGGTCAGCCAGCTAAAGGATAAGATTCTAGATCAGGGCCATTCAGATTTGTATAAAGTATATATTTGTATAAAGTCAGTTGTATAAATGCAGGGACCCTGGGCTTTAAACAGTGCTCCTGTATTTGTGCATGATTCTTTCAGAACATTGTAAATCGTTAGGCCGTTGTTAGAGAGTTTCAGCAAATTTAATCTTCAATAATCTCACACTTTAGCCATGGAAATAAAAGCAATTACAGTCAGACATTTGTAATCACTGAAGCTTTCAAGATTCATTTGTGGTGAACTGAAACTCATTACTTTCCCTAATCACCATGCCAACTTAACTGCCTTAAATGCTACCTGCAAAACTAAGGAGATATAATACATCATGTCGAAAGTGCTACATCAAATTTAATAAATACACCATTACGGGAATATTTATTAATCCCAAATTAGAGAATAATGGGAGATTCTTAGGCATAGAGAATAATAATTGAAAGTAGTTTCATACACTGTAGCTGTGTATAAGAGGTTAAATGAGACAATACTTTTGTTCTTCATTTTTCTGCAGAAAGGTGAAGTGTGGTGCCCAGTACTTCCTAGGTAGCTATGTATTCAATGCATTCTCTGCTCATTTTTCATTAATTCTCCAATCACAGTCCCCGTATATTTTTGAATACTTTATTTATGTTCTTTGGGATTAGTCCAATGAATTCCTGTAAGCATGAAATGTGCAGCCAAGCACATTTCAGATTGTACAAATGGAGAGAGAGACATCGGTTTGAGTGAAATTAAACAAAACAATTACCCCCCCCAAACAATAACCCTTCTGAGCAGGACACATCCACAACTTTGTCTCCTCTGCTCTAGTCCTTGTCCTTTTGAAGGGAGAAAGATCTGAGATCCCACTGTCCAAAAAATATCCACCCAACTCCTCCCATTCCCCTGGGGCTCTTGTGGGGCTCAGCTGGATATATGTGAGTATTATAAAGGC
>CABHPP010140983.1:0-53260 GCA_902168425.1 Peromyscus attwateri
CAGCCCACCCCCCATTCCCACCTCCTCTAGGGCAAAGCCTCCCCTGAGGACTGAGATCAACCTGGTAGACTCAGTCCAGGCAGGGCCCGTCCCCTCCTCCCAGGCCGAGCCAAGCGACCCTGCATAAGCCCCAGGTTTCAAACAGCCAACTCATGCAATGAGCACAGGACCCGGTCCCACTGCCTGGATGTCTTTATTTACATATTTGCCTTGGGGCTTTTTATCTTCCTTTCTTTCTTTCTGTATGTCATACTTTTACTGCTTTTCTTGTCTGGCTGGTTGGAGGCTTGCATAGCTTCTGGCCCTGGTATGTCCCTCTCTTTCTCCATCATTCTCTTCATTCTCTCTCTCTCTCCTCTCCTCTCCTCTCCTCTCCTCTCCTCCCCTCTCCTCCCCTCCCCTCTCCTCTCCTCTCCTCTCCTCTTCTCCTATTTATTCTCTCTGCCTGTCAGCCCTGCCGATCCCTCTTCTGCCCAGCTTGGTCATTCAGCTTCTTATTAGACCAATCCGATGCCTTAGGCAGACAAGATGAAACAAATACAACACATCTTTACATAATTAAACCGATGCAGCATAAACAAATGTAACTCATTGTTACATCATTAACAAAGGCAGCAGAAACAAAGGTAACACATCTTTGCCTAGTTAAAATAATATTCCACAACATTTCCTTTGTGTCTAAGTAAAAAGAAAGGTTTTAACTTTAACATAGTAAGACTATATACAATAAGAACAGTTATCAAGTAAGAATTACATTTACGATATCCAGTCAACTTGTATTTGGTAAATTGAGAGAAAGTACTCTATTATTAATCCTATCTCGGTGAGTCCAAAGTTTTGTACCTAATTTTCCTTTTATCATAGCTAAGGAAAACTGTAACTATAACTATCTACTCTTTAACTTCATCAAAGACTCCAGAAGGATATAATATTACCTGAGTAAACAGAAAGTGCAGTGTAAGCCACTTCCAAAATGACAGAACTAGTAGTGATGGGGGCATCTCTCTTGGTTGATTGGTTGGTGCCCTCAGTTTCCAAGCCATAGTTTTTAACATAAGTACCATAGAGGAAGTAGCCTACCCTGCCATCTATCCAGAAAGGAGAGCATGTAAAATAGACCACTCCCACATACAATCATTAATAAAGCACTCATTAAAATTTGTGTCCTTTTTAAAAAAATAAAAGACACACTTTAAAAAAATAGATCTCAGAAAATATCATTATTTCAAAATATTCTCTCCCCTGCTCCCAAGGTATTTCCCTTTGTGCACAGAACATCCCACAATTGCATTTCACAGAAACAGTCAATTCTTTAAAAGAAACAAAGGGTTTGTATGTGTTTGCCAAGATTATGTCACAGGCTTTTAAAAACAGGCCTTTGGCCTAGGTTTCTGATCCTAGATCTGAGTGACAGCACCTCTGAATTTGAATTTTTAACAAAGTTCTCTGTGCAGCTGATACTATTTGTTAGAGGACCAGACTTGGAGAGGAGTCACATCTTTTGAGATATAGCCATATCCCAACCTCATCAGCTAGTGTTGGGAGGCCCGGATCATCAGAGGTTGCAGTCTACCATAGCCTGGCAGCTTTCTCTAAGCTGGACAACATGGAGGACTCCCTCCATGCACAGTGCGCTTCCTGCTCTCTACCTGCCATTATTTAGAGGATGTCTCCTAGGCCTGGATGCATGATTTATCTCAAGCACGACCCTTGACATAGTTCCTTGCAAACACTCTTTCCCCTACGGACCACATGATAACTAAATAGCATGCTCTAGCTCTTTTCATGGGACCATCCTGTCACTAACCAAGCCTTATGATAGGAGCGTGCCACTTAATGTAAATTAGTTTGTCGCCCAAGCCTCCCAATCCTAGATATTCCCTACACTCTGGAGTAAAGTTGAGCTGATTCACTGTAGTCATCTCTCAGAGGGTTATCTCCATTGAATCCACAGTTATCCGAACCCTGTTCCCCACTTCGGCTTCCTCCCACTTTGCAGACCTGCCCCTGATGATACTGAGGAGGAAGGAGGACCACAACCTAGTTCTTATGTTGTTAATAACAGGGACAGCACACAGGTGCCTCCATCCCTGCAGCACACAGGTGCCTCTTTCCCTGCATCTTATAAAAAGGCAGCTGAAAGTCAGGACACAGAGTAGCAGTTATAAATATTAACTGAGTAAACCAATGGACAATGTAAAGCACATTCAGAACTATGCTAACATAGTGTAACAAAACACTGAAATATCAAGAATCCCAGCCAAAATATTACACCCCAGAATAAACTAAGAAACCATCCTAAAGGTAAGGCTCCCAGCATAACCTTTGGGCCACAGAGAGGAATTCTGTTTCATGTTTAATAAACACCTTTTCACTATTTCTAGGATTTGGAGGCTTAAATGGTAGCACATGCTTCACAGGAGTATCTTTCTTCACAACAGTAAATTGCTTTGATAATTTTTTTTTTTTTTTGGTTTTTCGAGACAGGGTTTCTCTGTGTAGCTTTGTGCCTTTCCTGGAGCTCACTTGGTAGCCCAGGCTGGCCTCGAACTCACAGAGATCCGCCTGCCTCTGCCTCCCGAGTGCTGGGATTAAAGGCGTGTGCCACCAACGCCCGGCGATAATTTTTATATGAAACACTTACAAATACTTAAAACATAAACCGTATACTTGAACAAGATGATTCTCTCCCTCATGGAACCTGATAATTCACTTGTTCACAGACTGTGGAAGTAGAACATCACCACAAGCAAAAGGCCCAATGGAATTCTGAAAGATGGAAAATGGTGACTTGGCAAACCAGAGAGTTGGGGCCTGGATGGCTGCAGAAAGAAGGAGCAGCATTCTGACAGAACACAGGACACAGTGAAGGCTCAGGATCAAGAATCCCAGATGCTTCAATGCCATGAAAACTGAAGTGAACTTGGGATAATAGAAAGCTGAGCAACTTGAATTTGATTTTCAGACACTCTCTAGCCCTTTTCTGTAGATTCATATTTAAGATCCATAACATACTACATTTATTTAATTTATTTTTCTGTTTCTCTGTTTATCTGTGTGTGCACACCTGTATTTAGGTTCATGTGCACATGCATGTTTGTGTGCATGTGCAAACCAGAGATCAACTCCAAGATTTATTCCTCAGAATCCAGACCCAGTCAAGTCTACAAGGATTATCTATCACTTGAGTCTTCTTTATGTGAGTTCTGAGGGCTGATCTTAGGTTTCCATGTTTGCATAGTGAACATGTCACTGACTGAATTACTTCTGCAGCACCCATTTATTTACTTATTCTTTGCTTTTTCTTTTTTTATCTACTTATTAAATTTATTCTTTGACAGTTTCACACAAGTGCCTAGTGGATTCTGATTCTTGTTCCTCTCCGTTCTCCCTATCTCCCTCTACCCTTTTTACTTTCCCCAGCAAGTCCATTTCCCACAACCATGTCTTTTGGTTATGTTTTGTGGTCTACTGAGTTCAACTAAGGCTGTTTGTGTGATCATGGGTGTGGAGATCACTAGAGTGTGGCAGGTTAACCAGGAGAGTCACAACTTAAGGTAACGGTTGCCCCGCCCCAATCCATGATTGGCGGTTGATAGACCGGTCTTATGCAGGCCCAGTGTAGGCACCTTCTGTGACACTTCTGTATCATGCCCAGAAGACAATGTTTTCTAGAACTTATCCCCATCTTCCAGCTCTTACATTCTTTCATCTTCCGTTCTTCTCTTCTTCTATAACGTTCCCTGAAGCTTAGGTGGAGTGGTATAAATGTTCTATTTTGCTGATTACTCAACTGTCTCTTATCCTCAGCATCTTGAACAGCCATTCATCCCTGCATTGGTTGCCATTGGGAATGAAAGTGCCTTGTGAGTTCTTAGTCTAAGAGGCCCTGGCAACCCCCAAATCAATAGAGTCTCTTGCCATTCCTCTGGGTTGACCATCAGAAAAAGTTTATAAGACCCTATTGCTGAAGACTACATACATCTTAATTATAAGATACAGAGAAATCAAGATGGAATTTAGGCCTGCGATGTATTGACTATTATTATTTAGCTAAGTTGACATGTTCCCCAGCTGCCTTCTAAATATTTACATTTATACTCACAGACACATGCTACTCTCAGCCTTAATCAGAGAAGTTACTATTTATTTATTTTTCAGAGGCAACTATGTTGCCTAAATTGGTCCTGAACTACTCCAGTGATCTTCCTGCCTCAGCTTCCTATGTAGCATGTATGACCCAGATGTTGTAACATTAGAAAAATATTCTTTTCATAAGACATCGATCAGTCAAAGATGTAAAGAGAAGTGGAGGGGGCATGGCAAACAAAATAAGGTTTTAGGGGATATACTGCTTTCAGAAAGCTGAGAAAAAATTATATTTCCTAAATAATCCAACACAATTAGAATGTTTCAAAGCTGACTAATGTTTGAATTAAATTATAAGAGAAGATGGATTTGAAGGACTAAGTACAGGAACAACCACTCCAGCTGGGCCTGGTGTGTGTCTGCCTCCACCTAGTAATGCTCAACAAACATCCACAGCAAGCCACATCTGACCAACCTAACCCAGTTTCAAGCACATATCATGGGTACCTTCTATGAAATTACTAGACATTTCAAACTGTGATTGGCTTTGAGTTTGAGAAGCAAAAGCATAGCTATGTACAGAGCTAGGCATAGTCACCCCAAGTGTAACAAAGCAGCCAAGATTCTGCAGGCAAATATGGACCATCACAATCATAGCTGTAACAGCAAGTGAAGCATCTTTATTTCCTCTAAAGCATAAGTAATATTAACAGACAGCTTCTCAAGGACAGACATCAAACCATCAGAAGCAATTTAAAGAAGAAAATTACTGGGTTTGGACACTAGACACTACTGGAATTCTACCATAAAGCCATGGCCTCTTGGGCCACTCCAGGATAAACAAGAGACAAAGCTCATTTATGTCAGCCAGTAACATCTTCATTAGCTCAGAAAGTTCTGCTCCTGCCTCTCAACTACCTCATCCCAGGCCACTGGCTCTACAGTCTGCATCCTTCCCAGTGATTAGAGCTTAGCTTTAGCACTACTGCTTTAAGAAGCAGTCTTACAGTTGCGATCCAGTGTCTCCCATCATCTTCAGGATAAAACATTCCCAGCTTCATAATATGGCATAGTGGGCTCTCATAATCAGGCTTTCCTGCCTAACTTAATCCTTCTCCATTGTGTTTATCCATCCCTAGGACTATATTCCACCCATAGCACTGTGTTCTAGCCTGAACACAGCAACCAGCTCTCTAAATCTCCTAGGTTTTTGCACATACTGCTTCTTTTTCTTCCTGACAAATCTCAGCCTTCAAACTCACCTTAGGTCATTCAAACCCTAGAATTGTTTACTTTGCAATAAAAATTCCCATTTGTATCTATAATTAATTACTAATAATTCCCAGGTACCTGACAGTGCATGGGGTGCTGTGCTTGTGTTAACTGCCTTTAATCACCACAACCCTGCTGCAAGGATTAAACAAATGTAGTGATTTCTTCAGCCACATAGATACACCAAACATCAGATAATTTTTCTTCAAATCCCACTCACAGTTTTGTTTTGTTTCTCCTTAGCACTGTGAACTGTTTACATGAGTGAGTGCATGATAATGAACCCCTTGAGAGAAGGATCCCTATTTAGCTTCTTGGTGTGATAGCTGCATCATATAGCATATAACATATAGCCAAGGGGCTGCCTTATACAAAGTACTCAATAAACATTTGTTGGATGAATATTGGATGGCATATTTGTCTTGTGCATTCATCATCATCTGTGTGCTTCTTAAAACAGTAAATTAGCCCTGTCTGAATCCTGACACACCACTATGAGTTGCGTGAATAAGTGAATGCATTACACCCCACACTCTACCTCTCGGTTTTGCTTAGACTTACACTCTTTTAGTATTATAAATGTGTTACTTCAGACCACAAACCTTTAAAGTCTGTGAGCTGTTTTTACCATGTGCATTGGGTAACACAAGACTTGGCACATAGTAGATGCTTAAAATACAAATAAAATGCTGTTTGTGTTGCTCCCTTTGCTGACTCAAGATCAAAAAGTATGAATCCTTGAAGTGGATTGTATAGAAAGCTTGGTGCTATTTGCTCAGTACCTACAGTCTATCCCTTCAAGGGAAGCACATGTTTGGCTGTGGAGGTTTGAAAGCCATCCCACACGGACTGGCATAAATGATATGCCAGGGACACAAGACATTCTGCCAGGTTGCAGCCGTTCTGCTTTCCTGCAGTGACTGTTCCAGAAAAAGACATACCTGTTTCCCAAAGCTGGTGGAGACCAGCGTGCTGGTGAGTGAGGAGAACTGACATTTTAGGTCTGGAAATTAGAGGATTTGGCATCCTTGGGAAAGAAATGATGTGGCCTTTTAGCGCCTGCAAAAACCGCTGCCAAATGTCTTTCCCCTTGAAACAGAAACCATGTTCAAGTCTAGATAATTACCACTGAACTGTGCCAAGCCCACAAATCCTTCTCAGCAAAGAAGCCCCGTGGGGAGTTCAAATTTACATTTATAATCGTTTACCTTCAGAAACTGCTAGTTTCCAGAAGCCGGCTTCATGCTTATAACCTTGGGGCTACATCTGATTGAGGCTCCACCTAGCAATGTCGGCTTTGGAAACATGCATAAGAGAGGCAGATGTTTCCTGTTGTAATTTAACAGAGGATGCTTGGAGGGGGAACAATGGAAGAGGAGACTAGCCAACTCTCAGAAGTAAGTCGGCCTTTGGAGGACCACATCGCCTGTCTATCTTGGACTCCCTAGTCCCCAAAATAAGCAAACTGCTTTTCATCTGATCCCTAGAGATTCTCAGAGACTCAAGAGAGAGATACAGTTCTAGAGTCCATCTGCTCTTCCTTGCCTATCTAAGCAGAATCCAAACATACCAATGCCAAAATATTTAGCCGAGCAACAGAAGTAGCCAAGACCAATAATTCAAATAAAATAATAACCTACTAAAAATGCAGATTAACTTGCCTGACTTGCCGTCTGATAGTCTAAAGATCAAAAACATTCAGTGGTGTTATTCATGTCTAATTAATTCAGAATAAGTTCTCTGCTGTTTCATATCTTATGGCTTATAAGTTCAGAATCATTAATAAACTGTCCATGCCTTAAGCTTCTATTTCTTTTGCTTCCTGGGGAAATTCATGTCATTATTTGTTCATTTCTCTAATCTTCATCCAACAGGACAAGAAGCTTCATATTAGAGATAACTGATTGCATTGTATAGGGTGGGAGAGTGGATGCTAGCAAATTAGGTGAAGACAGAGGAATACTGGAATTTCTGACAGTACATGGGGAAGCTAATTGCCCCTCCTTCCTTCCTTAAGTGCTACAAGGTTAATATATTACTGCCAAAGCTTCTGATGATGTTAAGAAACAGTGTTCCAGCTGCTCTAGTCGGTAAGGAAAGCCATGAGTCTTGTCAAGTCCTTTTGCTACTTCACAGCATAAAGCTGTCACTTCATTAATTAGATGAACGCGTTGCCACGCGACTCCCGCGTGCTCACTCTTCATCACTGATCTTTGTCAATTTGGGCAATAAAACAGCAATTTAATAATCCCCCCTTACACATTAGTAACTGTTTTATGATGGAATTTCAGTTTCCTAGTGGCATTTGATTAATCAGTCTGGGGAGGCCTTAAATAGATATATTAGGAGTTTAATTAAAAGGCAGTCTGCAAAGAAACTAACCGTAAGGAGGACGGAGCTGAACGAAAACAAATTCACATGATTGTGGGATAAAATTAAACATACTAGGTCAGTGTAGGTGAAAGGCAGTGGGCAGAGTTCCTCTGGGCACTGAAGAACTCATGCATGGTTTACAGGTGTATACAGTTGCTTCATCTGCACCTCCCACCTACTAGCATCTGTCTTCCCATTGTAGACAATGATCCAGTGACTCAGATGCCTCCCTGGGAATCCTGGGGAGGGTACCTGGTAGGAGCCATTCTTTTGTTTCTTTGCAGGGAAGACTTTTTTCACTGAAGAGATTTGGAAGTGACTGGTACCTTTCCTGGGGAGCCATTAACCAAGCACACACCAGGAACTATAGGCATCGGCAGAATGGCAACCATCACTGGTTGGCTCTTAGATTCACACGGTAGGTAAAGAGTAGCAAGATGACACTGAAAGTGCCCAGTTCTAGATCTGCTGTGAGACATAACAAACAGGCACTGAATTGACTCACTCATCAACCATGCCGTCCATCAGACAACGGTTTCTATCTTCTGTCCTTCAATGTTCTCAGTTTCAAGAACTCTACTACCCTTTCCATTTCAAACATCTTTTACCTCTGTCCTAGGGCCTGATACCTCTCTTCATTATTTTGGCATAATTTGACAAGTACTTTGAGGTATTCAGAGGGAAAGATGCTCCTCACTGTCTACGAAAAGATGCGGCCCAATCATGGTGGTGCAGACAGATAATTCCAGTGCTTGGGAGGCTGAGGGAAGAGGATCAGAATTCAAGGCCAGCTACAGCCACTGTGAGTCATAGTCAAGATCCTCAGCTATACAAGACTCTGTCCCTCAAAGAGGGAAAACAAGAATATGTATGGTATGGATTTTTCTGATTAAGTCAACTTGAGAATCCTAAACTAAATCATGTATCTTCATAAGATCAAAATCCTGGGGTAGGAGTGGGAGAATCTTTCAAATCATGAAATAGAAGTAATGAAAACAGAGTCCATGGATTTGACAGGAAGGAAGGAGTATTATATGGGAGAGTTTGGAGGAAGGAAATGGAAGGTGGAACACAAGACATTTTATTATAATCTCAGAAACATAAAAGAAATAGTTTTTAGAAGTCTAAGGGCTACATTGACAGGCACATCTGTTAGCCACTGGATGGGAAATCAATAACTGGGCTTAAACTTCTTACAGTGACTAAATTAGCACATCTCCCAGTGACCTTAGCCCTGTGCTTGTCCAGGCACATGTATCCTTCCACAGCAGTTCTTGCTGGAGTGATTGTCCTTTCTTGCCATCTTCGCATGCAACCTTAAGCTTAAGTAGTATTATGAACATCAACAACTCTTCTTTGTGAAATGAATGCCTTCTTGTTCCAATATTATATTGAATAGTCTCCTATATCCTAAAGAGCCAGTGACTGACTTTTACTTACAATTGTATATGCTACAGCATAAACTTTTCAATTTGTAGCTTATACTTTCATGTTTCCATTTTCTTTGAACATTTTTTTTTATTATCAAGAGTTTTCTTTTTAATACAAGTAAATTTGTATATCTTTTATTTATTTGGACACTACTTTCAAGACCCTGCTTTAGAAAAATTTCATGCTTCTATATCATCTCTATTACCTAGCAAAACTTTAAATTTTTACTTTTGCTGTTGAGTCCTCAGTGCCTCAGACATTGCTTCTCCTGATGTGACATACCCATCCGATTACCTAGTCAGAGGAATAAGGTAAGGAAGTGCAGGGCAAGGCTTGAAAAACAAAAAACAAAACCATCATTATTCATAGATGATTGTGATTGTTTACTTAAAAAGAGTCCTATGCCATCAACAAAGAACTGACATAAAATATATTACAGAGTTTATTACATAAATTATACATATATATAATAAATTTGAAGCATTTGAAATGAATCATATGTAAGGATCTTTTGTGTTCCTATAGATCCATAATAAATGACAAGAAAATATAAATGTTCAAATAGTCACACAGCATGCAAAATACTTAAGAGTAAATCTTACCAAAGGTATGTAAGACCCAAAAGAAAGAGGCTAAAAATTCTCACCAAGATATCTTAGAAAGAGCATAAATAACTAGAGGGAATATTATGTTTATATCATCATCATACCATGGAGGTGTCAAATCAATCCAAGCTGTTCTACCAATACAGTGAAATTCTAATCAAATTCTCAATTATTTTTTTTTCTATGCTGATTATTAAATTTTTAAAAAATATATGAAGGTCAAGACTACATGGGGCAAGGCCTCCCGTGGGGAGTCAACAAAATCTGGCATAATAAGTTGAGGCAGGACCAAGCCCCTCCCCTGAGAAGTGAATGGGAGGTGGGATGGACAGAGGTTGGGGGACAGGAGAAGGGGAGGGAGGGGGAACTGGAAGTAGTATCTAAAATGAAAAAAAAAAAAACTTAAAAAATAAATTAAAAAAAAGACTGCATGAGGTGTGTTAAAGGCAGGTATGAAAAACTGTGCATCATAATATTACTACATCGTAAAACACAACTCACAATAATGTGGTACTGTTTGTAACACATATAAACAATAGCATATTCACTAACATGAGCGTGAGAACAGACAAACTGACAAATGGCATACTCTAGGGAACACATCCAGAGGCCAACACTGGCTCTGGAGGGATGGCTCAATGGTTAAGAGCACTCACTGGCTGATTCAGTTCCCAGCACCCACATGGTGATTCACAACTCCAGCTCCAGAGGGTGTGAAGTCCTCTTCTGGACTCCATGGGTTCCAGGCACACAGTGCACATACACACATGCAAGCAAAAAACTCTTATCACGTAAAACAGTTTCTTAAAGATGGGAAATGCACAAGTAGAATTTCAAAAGAAGACAAAATGGTGCAGGGGAACAAGTAGAAACTACTAATTATAATGGAAACAGAACTGGGGGGGATAGTTATGGTGTATGCAGGTGGCAATTAATTTAATTTCATTTATTTTTGATTGTGAATATAGCCTTTAACAGCTGAGCCATCTCTGCAGGCCTAATTTAATGTCATTTATATAATCAATTTTTTGTTCATTATTTTTCATTTATTTTACATACCAACTGCAGTTTCCCCTCCCTCCTATCTTCCTGTTCCCTCCCCCCATCTCCTGTATATCTCCCCCATCTATTCCTCCTCTGTTCAGAAATGGGCAGGCCTCCCATGGGAGTCAACAAAGCATAGTATATCACATTGAGGCAGGACCAAGCTCCTCCCCCTTCATCAAGGCTGGGGGAGGCATCCCAGCATGGGGAATAGGTTCCATAAAGTCAGCTCATGTGCCAGGGACAGGTCTTGATCCTACTGCTGGGGGCCCCACAAACAGATCAAGCTACACAATTGTCATACACATGCAGAGGGACTAGGTCAGTCCCATGCAGACTTCCTAGCTGTCATTCAAAGTTGGTGAGCTCATTATGTCAGGTCAGATGTCTCTGTGGGTTCCTCCATCATGACCTTGACACCCCTGGCTAGTACAATCTCTCCTCCCTTTCTTCAGAAGGCCTCCCAGAGCTCAGCTCAGTGCTTGGCTGGGGATTACTGCATCTGCTTCCATCAGTTACTGGATAAAGGTTCTCTGTTGACAATTAGGGTAGTCCCCAGTCTGATTACAAAAGGCCAGTTCAGGTACCCTCTCCACTATTGCTAGCAGTCTGAGCTGGGGCTATCCTTGTGAATTCCTAGGAGTTTCCCTGGTACCAAGTTTCTCCCTAACCCCCAAATGGCTCCCTCTATCAAGGTATCTCTTTCAGTACTCTTCCCCTCCATCCTGTCCCCAACTGGACCAACCAGATCCCTCATGTTCGCAATCTACCATCCCCTCCCCCCACCCCCCAAGTTTACCCTGGAGATCTCATCTATTTCCCCTTCCCAGGGAAATCCATGCATCCCTCTTAGGGTCCTCTTTGTTATCTAGCTTCCCTGGGGCTGTGAACTGTAGCTTGGTTATCCTTTGCTTTATATCTCTTATCTACTTATGAGTGAGTACATACTATGTTTGCCTTTTTGGGTCTGGGTTACTTCACTCAGGATGACTAACAACAGCCTGTGTTGGAGAGGATGTGGAGTAAGGGGAACACTCATCCACTGCTGGTAGGAGTGCAAACTTGTACAGCTACTTTGGAAATCAGTATAGTGGTTTATCAGTAAATTGGGAATCAATCTACCTCAAGACCCAGATATACCACTCTTGGCCATATACCCAAAGGATGCTCAATCATACCACAAGGACACTAGCTCAACTATGTTCATAGCAGCATTATTCATAATAGCCAGAACCTGGAAACAACCTAGATACCCCTGAACTGAAGAATAGATAAAGAAAATGTGGTACATTTATACAATGGAGTATTACTCAGCACTATAAAACAATGGCATTATGAACTTTTCAGGCAATTGTTTTTTATTAAAGTCATATGTCCAAGAACTGAGGTTTGCCTTCATTAAGAATAAGCTACTGGAAAGTCTATTTAGGGTAGATTCTAACTACTAGAAGTTAAGGTCTCTCAGAGACATATGCTTCAGTAACAATAGGTGGGACAGTGACAATTTTGCCTTGGAAAAGGAAAAATCTGGTTAAATGGGAGCTCGTAGGTTGATGAGTGCAATATGCAGTTTGAGAGCAAAGTTGAGCTCTGAAACAAAACCAAGAAAAAAAAATAAAGTAAAGAAAAAGGAAAACTTGAATGCCAATTCTAGCAGTCAGACTCTATCTTAACCCAAGAAATATTAACTAAGGTTTGCAAGGTCCATCATGGTTAGATTAGCTGAAGCATTCATATATCCTGGTCTGCCTTTGGCTCACAGTGGTTAATAAAAGCATGGCTCATTTGCTTGAGCCCACATTTAAGTGCATTTCCAACAAGCCCATTCATCACTGACATGGCGGTCTCTCTCTTCACCTGTGAAAATTAACTCCTTGTAGTCTCAATATCTGAAAGCCATCTCCCATTAATTTATTTCAGACTGTAGTGTTATCCAGATAGAATTTTTATATATTGCCCATGGAAGCACTCATTTTAACATTCCTTCACTGGTATTTATCTCTTCAAGGCTTCCTAGATAGAACCCAGATGCAGTAAATGCCTCAAAGATTTTCTGTTCTTATTACCTGTGTCCAAATTCACTTGATTTATTTCATAATCTACTGCAGTTCTTTGGACCCTCTTTATTGGTTGTTTTCTGTTTGTTGACCCAAACCGTCATTGTCAATGTGAGTTTTATATTACTGCAATGTTTCACTGTTTGCATCAAATGAAATTAAAATTCTTCTTCATTCCCATCCTACACTATAGGATAATCTTTTATATTACTCCATAAAAATGGAGGCTTAGCATCCCACCCTAGGAGTTACTCAAGTAGCTGAGTGTCTTCTGATGGAGGGAATAGATCACGTGCCCCTCCCTATTATGAACCTTCAAAATGTATACAGCTTAGGAGGAAAAGGGTATTCATACTGAGAACTTAGAAAGTATCTTAATTAAGGGTCTGTTGAGACAGGGTCATGTTATATAACCCTGGTTGTCCCGGAACTCATTATGTAGACTAGGCTTTCCTTGACCTCACAGAGATCAGCCTGCCTCTGCCTCCCAAATGCTGGAATTAAAGGTGTGTGTCACCACACCCTGCTTAATTAGGGTTTCTAGTGCTGAGATAAAAATGCCTCACCAACAGCAACTTGAGAAGGAAAGGATTTATTTCAGTTTACAATTTTCAGGTCATATTCCATCACTGAGGGAAGTCAGTGCAAGGACTCAATGCAGGAACCTAGAAGCTAGGACTGAAGCAGAAACTATGGAAGAATACTACTTACTGACTTACTCTCCATGGCTTGCTCAGCCTGCTTTCTTATAGTACCCAGGACCACCACCCCAGGCATGGCACTGCACACAGTGAGCTCAGCCCTCCCCACACTAGTCACCAATCAAGAAAATTTCCCACAGGAGAATCTGGTAGGGGAATTTTCTCAACTGAAGTTCCCTCTTCCTAAATAACTCCAGCTTATGTCAAATTGACATAATACTAGCCAGCACAGGAAGCAATCCAAGTTAGCAAGTGCCACATTTCAGCCTATTCAAACATATTCAATTATATTCTGCTTCAACTCCTTGGTTTCATGCCACTTCTTATGAAATGCCATAACTTAACTCACGTATTGGATAAGGTTTCAGCATCTGTCGCAGAATTATGGGAGAGTCATTTGAACTGATCTCAAGATTTGGAGTCTCTTCCCTCATGCTAGGATCTGTACAGTGATTAATACTTGTTTCACGAGTGTGACATTTGCAGATACTTTAAAGAAAACCAATGTTAGATCCTAGCCCGCATACTTCTCTTGTTAAATTAGGACTCCATAAGAGCCAATCTGCTACTTTCAACAATTATTGCTGTGTCAGTCAGTGGCCCAGGAAGAAGATGGGCTGGTGCCACTGAAACAGCTCAATAAAGAAATTATTTATAAACCCTAAAGGAACTGCAGTGTACAGAGTTAGGCATTTACAGGGTTAATTCCCTGCGAAGTAGAAAGGAAAGCCACCATAAGCCATAAGATGTTAGAGTGATAAGCTTTATTCAGTGTGTTGACTGAGCTTTATTGAAGATGAACACTCCATAGTAGTGTCCCTGTGAGGAGGCCATTGCCCCGGCCACAAATACCTTCTACCCTCCAGTTCCCGGGATATGTTTCCCAATGAAAAGGCAAAAGAACACCCAATGAAAGAGAACTTCTCTTTGCCAGTGACGGGCAGTTTCTCAAGGTGAGAACTGAGGAGCAGAGGAAGGAACAGATCCACAGGAATGAAAAGAAGACACACAGCACATTTTCTGAGGCTCAGATGGCTTGTTTCAGTAACAGACCAACAAAAATAACCTTGAACTAGGAACAAAGATGCAATTCATGTATGGAATTCTCAAATAATTAAAAAAAAAACATTTTAAAAAATGTAGACAGAGAGCCTGTCTTGATGGAACTGATATTTCTAAGGAGACAGAGACAGATTATTGGTACACAAGCACATAATTTACCATGTGACTAAGTGTTTTAAGCCAAACCAAGTAAACACACAATGTGGGAAAGAGCAAGTTACAGTAGGTGAGAGAGGAGCTCTTTCAGAGAGCAGAGTCAGGAAAGCTTGGAGGGAGTAGTATGTAATCAGAAACACTGCTGTAGGAATACATCCCACAGAGCTGGGGGTGAGGCATGTCCCAGGCAGAGAAGGCTACAAGTATAAGTGAGCAAAGTCAGAACCAGGATTCAGATAGTTAATGAAAAGGCAGGGTGGTAAGGGACTGAAAAAAAAAAGTATGAAAAAAAAAAAGGCATAAAGTATGCCTTGTATGTGTGTTTAGGGATGACCATGTGGGACTGGATAACCTATCACAGAACTCATCCCTAGAGAAGACTGATTCTACCTCTCTTATCAGCCATTAATTCACTGCCTATAGCTATTCATCTGTGGATGGAGCTCGAGCTCCATCCTGGTATACACTGGTATGTCAAATGGTGTTATTATGCTGATCTTATTTAGGGGATCATATTGTTGAGGTTGTATGGGTGAATCTTTCTTGTCATATATAGAAGACACTACTTCACCGTAGATTTTGTTTATACCTATGTCCTGAGTATCTAGAATAGTACTGGTCATAGTACATCTACAGCAAATATATTAAAAAATAAAATATTGAATCTATTGTATCAGGTTTCTATACTCAATTACAATCAAACTATTATGAGACCTGGTTATTCTTTATGTACACAGTCTTTTTTAATTCCATTCTATGACACACAAAAAATGAATAATAAGTAATTTTAATAAAACACAAAATTCAAGGCAAGTTTGAATTTAAATATTAAAAACACCAATCATAATAATTCCCAAGGTTTCAATATCACTGATTACTTAGCTCATTCTTTTATATTGTCTAATTTAATCTTTATAACAATCTTTTATCATTAGCTTCATTTTGCATATAAAAAATGAAAACTAAATGGGTCTAAGGGACTTAAAGAAGTTCAAGCTGCTAAGAAATGGCAGAGGTGAGATGAGAACCTATGTTTACATAAGAGGTTTCATCAGGGTTTGCTCATTAGCTCTCAGTCCCGATGCTCACCTGAATCCTTCCCACACTTGCTGTGCTGGTCCCAAACAAAAAGAAAGTTGAAATTGATACCCACAGTTCATATTATAAAAATGTGTGTTCTCCTTAGAAGTCATAGTGTAATTTGCAATACACATTTTCTGTCTCTCGCACTCTGAAACTGAGCAAGAAGGGAAGCTTTGCTCTGCAAATACAGTGCTCAGTTATACACAGGGATACTAATGGGTGTCAGGGAGAGTAGACCTGCTGGTGGTGATAGTGGCCACTTCTACTTAGTGGAAAGAGCAACAGGCAGAACATAATGAATTAAGACAGAAGGGCTGTGAATGTGGAGTTTATGGATATTTCATAGAGTTCGACTTGAATTTTGCTTCTATATCAGAACATCGGAATTTGAATTTGTTTCTATGTTTAGAACTAGTTTTCAAATTATTATACTCTAAGTATTTACTGTAAAATCTTGGGTTTTCCAAGCTTTTAAAAATTTTGGAGCTAGAAGACCAGGCAGTTGACTATGTACATTTGTGAAGCATAGGACAAGCCCTGTTTACTTGCTACATTCCCTGAAATTTGCCCATAAACATTCCTCTTTCTGCTTTGCTCATTTACCTTGTCTTCTTGACTTCAAGGTGGATTTGGGTTGTGATGTCAGACTTTGGTGTGCCCAGCAATCTGGAACAAGTGTGACAGAGCAGTTAGTCACCATGGAGGAGAAGTGGCACAGGTAAGTTGTCGTAACCTGTAGACACAAACCATGTATCACCTGTGTATATAAAAGATTTCCTTGAAAGGAGTGTTGTTAATAATCATATTGCATAGGACAGACTGGTGATCTAAAAAGGGGTTTATATCACTCACTCCTTATCAGAGAAACAACTTTCAGTAAATGGCGGACAGACGACAGCGAGCAACGACTGGTCACCACACAGAGAATAAGAGACTGCAGAGTGATCAGCCCTACATGGGACATCTATATCACTCTCCTCCCCAACAAGACTCTGGGGATCGTTGTGAAAGAGGGGGCAGAAAGATTGTAGTAAGAGCCAGGGAATGACTGTAAGGAAACTGTGTTATGGACCCAACATAGTAGTTACATAAATTCACTCACAGTGGTGGTGCAGTGTGTACAAAACCTGTACAAACTCAAGCCAGACAAAATCCCAGCATGGAGGCGGAAGTGGGCACAAGGTCCCACTTCTATCTGGGAAGCTACTGGCAAATGACAGCGTGTGGGAGAGGAAGAATCCATTCCCTTCGAGGGTATGTCCCCTGGTAGGTCACACAAACTGCAGAGCAGGCTCTACACCAACGAGTATTTGAACAGCACAAACTAGACCTGATGGAGGAAGAAAGAAGACACACAGTTATTTCCTAAACTCATTCCTAAGCTATAAATTTGTTCCTTCTCATGGAACTTATCTCTTGGTTATTTCTACCACAAAATTGGAAAGGTAAGATCATCCTCAGATTTTTCTTTTCTTTTCTTTTTTTTTGGGGTGGTGGTGGTACAGATTCTATTCAGCTAATCAGTCATGAGGTTTTACAAATTGCATCATCAATGTGTCTAAAATCGGTTTCCTATGCTCACACAGAATTTTTAGTCTTTGAAAGTAACTGTACTTGTTATTCTGCTCACAGGCTCTCCCTTCCTAACCCATGCTAACTGCTGCCTAGATGAGCTTCTTCAGGCTTGATTTTGCCATTCTTCTGCTTAAAACTGTTCAGTGATTCCAATTCATCTTCAGAGTAAGTCCAAGCATTAGCATTATTTAAAATGTCACTTAAAAACATTGTATGTTTTCCTCACATTTGTGGTTCTAAGATATCATATAGATACGTAAGACCCTTTTTATGCATCCATGACCTAAAAGTACAAGTGAGGTCAGTGAGATGTCTCAGTGGGTACAAGCCCTTGCCAATGAAAATGTGAAGACCTGAGTCTAATTCCCAGATTCCATAGAAAAGGGAGAGAGTCAACTCTTAAATATGTACATACACATACACACAATAATAACAAGAAGAAGAAGAGGAGGAGGAGGAGGAGGAGGAGGAGGAGGAGGAGGAGGAGGAGGAGGAAGAAGAAGAAGAAGAAGAAGAAGAAGAAGAAGCAGAAGAAGAAGAAATTATAATAATAATAGACAACAAGTAATTTTTTTAATGTGGAAGTGAAGTTACCTCACTAGCATAGTCAGCAGGTAGTACATTTATCTCACAGAAATGTAGAAGTGAAATTGTCTAAAGGAACAACAGGAACTAACAGGAGTAGTTACAAGCTGTATTTTCTAATTAGAAAACTACATAAAATAAAATGACGTTTTAAGTTAAATAGCTCTTAAGTTATCAACCTTGTTCCCCACTTTATCTTAAGTACCATGAGATATGTCAATCTAAGCAACTATCAAACTCTTCAGAGTCTACCGTAACATAAGTGGCCATTTTTGTGTCTGAATACCTTACATGTATTTGTCCACATATGTGACTCATATTAAAAGTATGTTAATGCTCATCTCTGATTGAGCTTCTGTGATGCTTTGTCTTCCAATAAGTAGGATCAGGTCCTTCTTTTCCAATACTCAGACCTTATGTATGCATTTATAACCAGTCAGACAGGCACAGGGGATCAAGTGTTGTTGGTCTGGTGCCTTTGAATCATGGGGCACATTTCCTGTGATACCAGGCACATGGCAACCATTCATAGTAGGCAAACTTCTGAGATTTGGAAGTTGCTCTGACTAGCTTTCTCTGCCACTTCTGGGCACTAAATTATTTATTTCAGCAGTTATTTATTGTTTACTCATTTAGTTAGTTATTATTTAGTTGTTATTTATTTCAGGGAGCATCAGCTATTATTTAAACCTAATACTTGAAAAATTATAAATTTGGAAACATGACACCAAAAACAATTTATTAAAAATGACTAAGCTTCTTTTCTGAAATGAGATATCATAAAAAAATACTTCTATATAACTACTTTAAAAATGCATGTATTTGCCCTCAGCTTCTATGTCCTTTTCATAAAACACTAGTTTTAAAGTATCTAATAGCAGGACCCTAAGATTCTGGTAGAGACCATCTCCACATGATGATCCATGATCTCATCCCCCCAAATTTGGGCTTCTTAGAAGTACTGCTTTTTATTTAAAAAGTCTAATAGCCACTTCAAGAATTTGGGGACTTTTCTGAATAGTTCTCGAAGTGGTTTGTTAGCCTGCAGACCTTACCACAGCCACGTGTTAGGTATGGCTCTTTTTACAGGACTAGAATTCTTTCCATCCTAGCTTTTATGTTCTAGTATCTCTACTCTGATTTACATGCTGTGATGCTGGGATGTGATTTAACCCATTTATAAAGATATATTTTTCCTCATCCGCTAGAAATGGGAACTGAAAATTGATCTTCCTTCCTGTTTACAGCCCATGAAGTTTCTTGCGTTCTATCATAAAAATAGTGACTCAGAAAATTACTTCTTAATCACGTCATACTTAGTTCAGTGATTTCAGAATACCTTCATGTTGATGAAGCATATCAGAGTTGCCTAGGAACCATGTTAAAATTAAGATTCCTGGGCCTCAACTCAGCCCTTTAAAGCATCTCCACGGTTGACGCCCTTCATTCTGCACTTTATACAAAAATGAAGGCAGCCCTGATTCCAACCTGGTATGAGAATTTGTAAATGCACAATGACAAATATGGACCTAATGTCAGTAGTAGTCACTATTTTCTGAACTTAAAAGACATTGATGAATAGTTAATGACATAAAAAGACAGAAAAAGCACTTTTGAGACTTCTAGAACTCTGACTGTACTCAGGGGAAATATTGCCATCTGAAGAACTAAGGCAGATAAGACTCATGCAATAGTTGAATGTAATAGACAACAGAAAGCCAGCACATTTGTAGCACCAACAAAAAAAGTCAGACACAGTTTAAAAATTCACATATGTTAAGGCAAGAAAGAGCATGGAAGCAATGAGGATTAGATGATTTAAAACTCCAGAAGAGATCAGTGTCTTCCAGATGATCTGACCATATAGGAGTATTCGCCCATCCTGGGCATGCATGAGCTAAGGCTGATACTTACTAAGAGCCTCTTTGAGGGGAAATTAGAATCTAGTAAAATTTTAGAGATTTGTTTTATAGGATTAGTGTATTAGTCAGGTATTAGTCCCTATGTAAAAAATAATGCATAAAAATTGAAACAGATAAGGGGAAGAGGATTAAAGGAAATGAGTATGAGAGACATGATATGCTAAAAATCATTTCTTTTTTTTTTTTACCGACCACAGTTTCCCCTCCCTCCTCTCCTCCCATTCCATCCCCCCAGCTCCTATCTACCCCCTCCCCATCCACTTACCCCTCCTCCATCTCCATTCAGAAAGGGGCAGGCCTCCCACGGCCTTGAACATAGCATGGCACATCAAGTTGAGGCAGGACCCAGCTCCTCCCCTTTTATCAAGGCTGGGCAAGGTAATCCAGCATGGGGAATAGGTTCCCAAAAGCCAGTTAAGTGCTAAGTGATCTCACTCCCAGGAGTCTTACAAACAGACCAAGCTATACAACTGTCATCCACATGCAGAGGGCTTAGGTTGGTCCCATGCAAGCTCCCTAACTGTTGGTCCATAGTCCATATGCTCCCACCAGCTCAGGCCAGCTGTCTCTGTGGGTTCCCCAATCACGACCTTGACCCCCCCTGGCTGGTACAGTCCCTCCTCCCTTTCTTCAGCAAGACTCCTGGAGCTCAGCCCAGTGCTTGGCTGTGGATCTCTGCATCTGCTTCCATCAGTTACTAGATAAAGGCTCTCTGATGACAATTAAGATAGTCACCAATCTAATTACAGTAGATGGTCAATTCAGGTACCATCTTCACTATTGCTAGGGATCTTAGCTGAGGTCATCCTTGTGGATTTCTGGGAGTTTCCCTGGCACCAGGTTTCTCCCTAGCCCTCCATCATCCTGCCTCCAAACTGCCTCTTGCACCCAGCCTACCCAACCCACTCCCTCAAGTTCCCATCCCCTCATCTCCACTTCAGCCCCCAGTTTACCCAGGAGATCTCTTCTATTTCCAGTTCCCAGGAAAATCCATTCATCTCTCTTTGGGCCCTCTTTGTTATCTAGCCTCTCTGGGGTTGTGGATTGTAGGTAGGTTATCCTGTACTTTACTCCTAATATCCACTTATGAGTGAGTACATATCATGCTTGTCTTTCTGGGTCTTGGTTACAACATCTGTTTGCCTATAAGTTTTATGAGGTCATTGTTTTTTTACAGCTGAATAATACTCCATTGTGTAAATGTACCACACATTTTCCTTATCATTTCTTCTGTTGAGGGGCACCTAGGTTGTTTCCAGGTTCTGGCTATTATGAATAAAGCTGTTATGAACAGAGTTGAGCAAGTGTCCTTGTGGTATGATTGAGCATCCTTGGGGTATATGCCCAAGATTGGTATACATGGGTCTTATGGTAGATAGATTCCCATTTTTCTGAGAAGCCACCATACTAAGTTCCAAAGTGGCTGCATCAGTTTGTATTTCCACCAACAGTGGAGAAGTGTTCCACATCCTCTCCTACATAAGTCATTAGTGTTTTTGATCCTAGCCATTCTGACAGGTGTAAGATGGTATCTCAGTAGCACAGACACTGAGATCGACAATTAATAAATGAGACATCCTGAAACTGAAAAGCTTCTATAAGGCTAAGGACACTGTCAATAAGACAAAATAGCATCCTAGAGCATGGGAAAAGATCTTCACCAACCCCACATCTGACAGAGGGCTGATCTCCAAAATATATAAAGAACTAAAAAAAACTAGACATCAAAATAAATAAAAATAGGTGGATTTTAAGATCTCCCTGGCCAGAACCAGTCTAAACAAAAGAGTGAGCTTTGGGTTCTGGGAGAGATCTTGCCTCAATAAGTTAAGGTGGAGCACCACAGAGGGAGGTACCAGAACATCCTCTTCTGGTTCCCACGTATTCATACATGCATGCAGGTACACACGGGCAAACACACACACACACACACACACACACACACACACACACACACAAAATCACATACACACAAAAGAAAGTAGGAAATTGTTTTTAAAAACCGAAGGCAGTTCACACAGAAAATGATGAATTAAAATCTGTGGGCTTGGGAGATAGCTCAGTCAGTACAGGGTCTAGTGCACAAGAGTGAGGACCTGTGTTTGGGTCCCCAGCATCCACATCAAAAGCAAAATGGAACAGCAGGCTTCTGTTACCCTAGAGGTGGCGGTGTGGTAAAGATGGATAGCTAGTTCTCATTGGCTAGCCAGCCCACCTAAATTTATGCATTCCTGGTTCAGTGAGAAGCACAGTCTCAAAACCATAAGGTAAAAAGTGCCTAAGAAAGTTATGCCTACCTAAACATTCATTTGGTGAATGAATATCCAATAGCATTATTCACAAAGGCCAAAACGTGGAAACAAACTGAGGGCCCACTATACAATTATCATTGATTTGAAACAGAGGTCACAGAATATCAAAGTAAACACCTGAGTGACACAGTCAACATACTGAACTGTCACTCTGCCCTCAACAAGGGCATTTTCAAGTATACATGAAATCATGGAACTTGGGCTGGAGAGATGGCTCAGAGGTTAAGAACACTGGCTGATCTTCTAGGGATCCTGAGTTCAATTCTCAGCAACCACATGGTGGCTCACAACCATCTATAATGAAATTTAGTGCCCTCTTCTGGCATGTGGCATGTAGGCATGCATGCCAGAACACTGTATACATAATAAATAAATAAATCTAAAAAAAAAAAAAAAGCCAGGCAGTGGTAGCTCATGCCTTTAATCCCAGCACTCAGGAGGCAGAGATAGGCAGATCTCTGTGAGTTCGAAGCCAGCCTGGTCTACAAAGAGAGTTCCAAAACAGGCTCCAAAGCTACACAGAGAAACCCTGTCTCGAAAACAAAAACAACAACAACAACAAAAAATCATGGAACCTTTATGAACATAAAATTAAAAGTAGTAAAACAATTGAAAATGTTACTGTTCCCTACTGTATATTTTCTAGTGCTTAAAATACAGCCTCAGAAATCTTATTTTGTGGACATGAACACATTGCTATTCTCAAAATTATCACAAGAAAAACTAGAACAAAAATTAGGAAAATACGTTGAAAAGAACAGCAATGAAGAAGGCAATATCCACAGTTGCAAACCAAAGGCTAAGAGGGGGATGCTCATGGCTTTCCAACGAATATTTCAGAAGGCTGAAAACTGAATGAGTTTTGCTTAAGACAAAACAGAGTCAATCTGACCATTCTCTTTGGAATTGTGTTCTCTGAGGAATACAAAAGAGTGGAAGGCTAGCCCAGTATGGTAGTGCATGCCTTTAATCCCAGCCCTCAGGAGGCAGAGGCAGGCAGATCTCTGTGAGTTTGAGGCTAACTTGGCCTACAGAGTGAGTTCCAGGACAACCAAAGATACACAGCGAAACCTTGTTTTGAAAAACCAAAAAAAAAAAAAAAAAACCCAAAAGGCAAAAGGCAGAGAAGTTGGTGGGAAACAAACATATAACAAAGAAAAGCCTCAAAGCACACATGAGTTCTTTCAAATAAATCCAAAGTGCATAAAATTCTAAAAGTAGCTAATCAAGAAAATCTAGGGGCACAGTTCTGAGTAGGAAGAATTATGGTGGTCACTACTTCAGTGGACTTGTTCCGGCAGTGGAAAAAATATTGTGATAGAAAATCAGTAAAGAAACTTAAACAAGACTCTAGACCAGCAGACTTGGCTGCTTTTTTTTTGTTTGTTTGTTTTGTTTTTTTTCTTTAAGTAAATAAGATTAATGAACCATTACATAAACTAAGAAATCAGAGAAAGCAAAAGTAAACAAGAAATGCAAAGGGAGACTTTTCCTTAATAAAATACTAGGAAATTTAATTCAATGGCACATTAGAATTGCAAAATCTGACCTAGAGGACTTTTCCCAGGATGATTCAGAATGTGCAAATCAATCAGTGTGATGTACCACGTCAACAGGAAAACAGAAACCACATGATCATTACAATGGATGATTTCAAAGGGTGTTTGAAAACGTTTAACATCATTTCATGAAAAAGGAAGACTCAACAAAATAGCTGTACAGGGAACTTATCTAATCATAATAAAGGCTGCATGTGGAAAACATTGCACTAACCTCATCATCAATGGGAGAACACCATCTTTCCTCTAGTGTGAGGTACAAGACTAGGATACCCACTCCCACTTCTTAAACATACAACTAGCAGTCCTAGACAGAACATTTAGACAACAACTGAGAAATCCAAATTGGGCAAAGAAGTAAAATTAAGGGCTGGAAAGAAGACTTGGTGCTTAAGAGAACGTGATGTTCTTCCAGAGGACTCCAGTCAAGTTTTAAGCACCAAGTTCAGGTGGCTAACTACAGTCTATAACTCCAGATCCAGGGATCCCATGCCTCTGGCCTCCACAAGCACTAGTACTCATATGCAGCTATCCACATGCAGACACACATATGTGCTGTGGGATGTTCTGTATGGCAAATGTGTTGCTAATAAAGCACTGATTGGCCAGTGGCTAGGCAGGAAGTAGGCGGGACTAACAGAGAGAATTAAAAGAGCAGGAAGGCAGAAGGAGACTGCCTGATCGCCTGCCAGCCAGCCACCGCCAGAACAAGCAGCATGTAAAGATGCCGGTAAGCCACGAGCCACGTGGCAAGGTACAGATTTATAGAAATGGATTAATTTAAGATATAAGGACAGTCAGCAAGAAGCCTGCCACGGCCATACAGTTTATAAGCAATAGAAGTCTCTGTGTTTCCTTGGTTGGGTCTGAGCGGCTGTGGGACTGGCAGGTGAAAGAGATTTATCCTGACTGTGGGCCAGGCAGGAAAACTCTAGCCACACATATACATATAATTAAGAATAATAAAAATTAGTATTTTTTAAAAAGAAGTAAAATTACCTCTGTCTACACATAGTATGATCATACACCTGAAAATCCCAAAAGTCTGTGTATGGGGGGCTCTTTGAATAATAAAACAAATTCAGTGAGGTCGAAGGAACAGGAGGAGGGGGAGAAGAAGACAAGGGGGAGGAGATCATGAAAAAAAAAAAGGATGGGATTAAAGGAAGAGGAGGAAGAAGATGATCGCTAGAAAGAGCTGGATTTGGCCAGGATGTAGAGAAAAGGGAATCTGTTGTGTCCTGTTCTTGTTGGGAGAATGTGATTTAGTATAGCCAGATGGAAAACATTATAAATTTCCCTTTAAAAATAAAAAAAAAAAAAAGCTCACATGATTCAGTCTGCTCACTATCAGAGAATGGTAGCACAAAGGAGAAAGAAGTGGAGGGAAGGAGAGAAGAGGAGAAGGAGGGGGAAGTGAAGAGGGAGAGGAGGGAAAAGGAGGAGGGGAGGATGGGAAGGAGGAAGAGAATAGCGAAAAATGATTGGGACTGGAATAAATTGGGAACAGCAAAAAGGCAACCTGACCTGACTTGATCCAGAAGCCCTGTGATGGGTTGGCTCACAAAATCCTCTGCCTTCCCCAAGCTTAAAAATCTGTGCTCTAACAGAGAGCTCCAAGCTGTTCTCAAGCTTGTTGTAATGGGAAAAACAAATCTCTGCCCCCCCCCTTTTTTTTTTTTTACAATTCACGTATCATGCTGCTCCAAATAGCATCTAACATGTAGCTCAGTATGGCCACTATAAAAGCCCATTGAAAACTGTATAGAATAGTATTCAGGCTGGAGACAGGGAAGGGAGTAGATTATATTTTGTCTTTGGAGTTGTGAGGAAATACAATTATATATTTTAATTTAAAAATTGTATATAACGTTAAGGAGAGGTGTCTTGAGAGAGCAGCTAAAGTGTTTCTGTAGATAGTCACCACATGAAATTGCTTCTGGGGACTTAGACCCCAAAATCATAGCTATGGGTAGTGGTGAGAACACGGGACCTGTTGTACCCTCTTACTCACTAGACTATTTAGGTCTTCCCTGTGGGGGAGTGAGGCTTACAGAGGGATGCTGGGACCTTAGCACATAGTTGGACTAAGCACCTGTATAGCTTTGAAGGACATCAAGCTAATTAATCTATGTGGAGTAACATTCCTTCTGAGCCAGGAAACAGCTGGTCTAGACAGCTCTGGCTCAAGATCACTAACACTGACCAATTGGCAATCAAGACACACAGAAACAAAGAAGTGCTATCATCTAACTTTGCTCATGCTAAGGGATGCACAGCCCATGAAGACATGTAAAGCAGTGTGGATTCTCACTTCAAAACATCTACTACTGCTTTTACAATGCCCAGCAGAAAGATTTTTAAAGATATTTTTGGGAATTGGGAGAATAGGTACTTGCCAATTGGTTTGTTCATATATCTTTGTATGTTTATATGTGCAAATTCTTTATTGTCCCCACCCCCCATTATCCATAATTTCTGTTTTTTCCATTTTCATTTTTTCAATGTTCTAATTTTTTCCAATTTTTTTCTGTCTTAATTTTTGCTTGTTTTTCATAACATCCTACCTTATGATATTTCTGCTAACACAATTCCTTTTGTTAGAATATATATCACAATTGTGACTTAGTTTTTTCTTTTTTTCTATTCTGATTCATTACTGTTATTGTTTTTATTGCTATTTCTTTGCATTCTCTCTGTTGGGCTAGTGCAGAAGCACAACACTTTTAAGGTGTTATGTAGCTATTCTGTAGCTAAGCTACAGTCCTGATCCAGTTAAGAGTCAGCAAACCTTCTTTTATACAAAACTCACCCTACTTGAACTCCAATAATGTGTACACTCACAACCATGTGTTATTTATTAAAATACAGCCAAAAATGAGAATCTAAATATGCATGAATGAGGGAGCCTAACCGTCCACACCCTTATATTCACAAGTACAAAATCAAAGAGAAATGGCAGAGAAGCTTTGGACATCATCAGAAACATAACATAGGTTATCCCCATACTCTCACAGCCTGCAGCTTTGTGTAGATGAGAGGCCTAAGCATAGAGAGCAAATTCATGCAGTCCACTATTTACAATTCTTCTGCTTCATCTAGCTATATTCACTCTTGTGAGATCTACAGAGAAAGTAAGAGTCTTAGGCTGGAGTTCAGTGTATAGATTTAACACGTCTAAGGAATCCAGTATCTCAAGAAACATCATCAACAGAAAGTTTTTCTTTCAAAGGTTCTATATAAAAGTGGAAGAGGGAGTATGAGATAAGTCAGTTAGTAATGTACTTGTTTGACATGAATGAGGAACTGAGTTCAGTTCCTAGAACTTCTGAAAAAAGAAGGTGTGGCGGTACATGCTTGTAATCCCAGTGATGGGGAAGTAGATACACAGGACTAGATAGCCAACAAGCCTAGTCTACTTGATGAACATTCACACATGCACGCATGCATGCATGCACACACCAACCCACCCCCCACCCCAAAAAACACACAAAGAAACCCAACTATAAAAGATATCCAACCCAATCAATGCAGAAATATCAACAAACATCTGACTCCTCAAAAACTTAGTATTCTTTAGCAACCGATGCTGCAAAGATAATGAAATAGATGAAATTCCAGATAAAGATTTGAAAAGAATTGTTTATTTCCTCATTTATTTATTTATTTATTTGTAGATGTAACCATCTTATTAAACTAGAAAGACAGAACCAAATGCAGAGTTGAAAGCCCAAGAGGTCAAAGCAATAGCTAAGAGCTAAAAACTCTTTCTTACCCTTCACTCTCACTGCTGTCCTTCCCCTCAGAAAGAGGCCTACTTCCTGTGTGTCTGTCTTTTTATTGACTTTCTGTTCTACCTTCTCATTGGTTGTAAACCCAACCACATGACATCCTTGTCACTGCCTGTCTATACAGACCTGCAGGTCTTCTATGGTTGGTATTGAGATTAAAGGCGTGTGTCTCCATGCTGGCTGTATCCTTGAACACACAGAGATCCGCATAGCTCTGCCCCCCAAGTGCTGGGATTAAAGGCGTGCACCACCACCGCCCAGCTTCTGCTATGGCTTGCTATTAGCTCTGACCCCCAGGCAACTTTATTTATTAACATACAAATAAAATCACATTTCAGTACAAATAAAATATCGCCATATTTATTTTTATTTATTTATTATTTTATGATTACTCCAAGGTATATGCTCACCTTTGAAGATTTGCAGCTATGAACCATAGATGAAAGAGAATGTGTAGAAATTGTCTTTCTTAGTCTGGGCTACCTAACTCAATATAATAGTTTGTAGTTCCATCCATTTACCTGCAAATTTCATGATTTCATTTTCTTTATAACTAAATATAATTCCAGTGTTTTTGTGCCACATTTTTATTATCAATTCATCATTTGAAGGACATATAAGTTTTTCTTTTCCCTAATTTCTTAGCTATTGTAAAGGGAGCAGCAATGGATATAGCTCAGCAAATATCTGAGGAGTAGGATGTTGAATGCTTTGATTTTATGCCAAAAAGTAGTATAGCTGGGCCATATGGAAGATTTATTCTTAGTGTTTTATGAATTTTCCCACACTGATTTCTGTAATGGCTATGCCAATTTGCAGCCCTACCATCCGTGAGTAAGAGTCCCCTTTTCCCACAGCTTCCCAGCAAAGAAAATACAAGTCACAACTACACTGAGATACCACTTCACTCCAGTCACAATGATGATATAAAATGATTGTTGACCAAGATGTAAGAGGAAGAGACATCTGTTCATTGCTGGTGAAATGTTAATTTGTTGTAGGTTGTTTTGTTGGCCTTAGCCATTCTGAAAACTATGAGATAAAAATCTCAGTTGTTTTAATTTACATATCTCTAATTGACAAGGATGATGATCACCTTTTCAGATATGTTGTAGTCATTTTAAAATGAAGAAATTACTGTTAATTATTTATAAGATTTAATTTGTTTATTGATATCAATATAAGTCATTTCTCTCCATTCAAAGTATAATTTCATTCTGCTTCAAAATTTCTGTGTATGGAATTTTTGTAAGTAATTTTTGCTTCTTCTTTTGCACACATATTCTCTCTCTCGCTTTTATATCTATAGCCTGTTTTTAGTTGAGGTGTTTGTTTTCACTCTTTGGGTTTTTTTTTTTTTAGTTATTTATATATTCTAGATATTCATTCTCTTCATAATGTAGAGCTGCTATAATTTACTGCCATTCCTCTGTACTCAAATGATTGTTTTCCTGGCTGTGCAGAAGCTTTTTCAGTTTTATGAATTCCCATTTGTCAGTTGTTTGCCTTGATTCTTGGGCAGATGAAATCCTATTCAGAAAATGTGTCTTGTAGCATACAGCCTGTATTTTTTTCTATCAGATTCATTATTTTGGGTTTCACATTGAGGTGTCTTATCCATTTAGAGTTGACTTTTGTTCATGATGATAGATATCAGTCTACTTTCATTCTTCTTATGTAGACATTCAATTTCCTTAGCACCACGTGTTGAAGAGCCTTCTTTTCACCATTCTAAGTTTTTGGCATCTTTGTCAGAGAGCAGGTGGCTGTGATCTATGTATTCCTGTTTGGGTCTTTTATTTTGTTCCATTGGTCTAATGTGTCATTTTGTGGCAGTACCACACTATTTTTAGTACCTTAGTTCTGTAATATATCTTAAAATGTGGAAATGTAATCTTCAAATTTATTTCTTTTTTCTCAGGATTGTTCAGTTATCTGGGGACTTTTTTGATTCTAATTGAATTTTAGATTGGATTTTTCTATATATATGAAGAATATGTAGTTTTTATTTGGGATTGTGTTTAATCTGTAAATTGCTTTTGGTAGAATTGTCATTTTAGTATTAATTCTGCCAATCCATGAGCATAAGAGTTTGTTCCATTATCTAGTGTCTTCTTTAATCTCTTCAGGAATTTAATTTTCATTGTAGAAGTCTCTGACTTGTCTGATTAGGTTTATTCCTAGATGAACCTAACAGATATCTACAGAATATTCCATACAAACATCAAAGATTATACACTCTATACAGCAGCCAATGGAAGTTTACCAACATGGACCACATCCTGGAACACAAAATATATGTCAACAAATTTAGAAAACAAATGTAAATAGCTCTGTGAATACTATCTGACCATAATGCAATAAAACTTAAAATCAACAGCAAACAAATCTATGGTAAATACACCTTTTCTGAAAAGGGCTTTAGCAGTTCAGGAAATATTAGAGAGAACAGACAAGGGTTTTGCATCAAACTAAAAATCATTTGCACAAGAAAGGAAGCAATGGAGTAAAGAAACAGCTTACAAAAAAGGAGACAAACTTCGCCAACTATTCACCCAAGAGGAGATGAGTATACAAATTATTAACTGAGACATTTATATAACAATTTAAAACTCTTGAAGACCAAAGGGCAAATAATCCGCTCTACAAATGTGCAAATGAACTACAGATACATTTTTCAAAAGAAATGTAGATACCCACAAAATATAAAAAGCATTCAACATCTTTAGCCATCAGGGGAAAATACAAGTCACAACTACACTGAGATACCACTTCACTCCAGTCACAATGACGATATAAAATGATTGTTGACCAAGATGTAAGAGGAAGAGACATCTGTTCATTGCTGGTGAAAATGTTAACTTAGTGTGGCCATTATAGAAAGCAGTGTGGGCTTTCCCTAAAAATAAAATCACCAGATGATCCTCATGTATCACTCTTAGGGGTACACTCAAAGGAATCAAAATCAGGATACACTGCAGATAAATGCACATCCATGTACAAATCAGCACTATTCATGATAGACAAATCATAGAATGCCCTTGAACTTGAGATTTTTCTGCTACCACCTACAGAGTCCTGGGATTATAGATGTTTGCCTTAAGAGCTGCCTTAAGAACAAACAATATAAGTAGAATATAATAAGCCTGCTTCTTCCCAATTAATTTTCCCATATTTTATTGTTGCAATCATAGCTGCACCATATATTATTACATGTATGTTGACTGACATATAGAAATACACTTCAATTTTCTAAATCTCAAATTTCATGTTTATTAAAGTTATTAATACATATATATAACAGCATCATCCAGTGTCCAATTCTGCCTACTTCAAAACACTAAATAAAGGGTGAGTGAATTAATTAATCGGTTCCAACTCCTAACCTTCTGTAAATGAAGAACAAGTGATCCCACATGAATACAACTCAGTGGATGGATGCTAGCATCTCATGTAGCCTAGTAACCTAAAAGGGGGTGGTAATACTCACATCATAATGACCAAAAGAAAATGGGAAAAAGAAGAGACTTGTGAATTAATTCTGCTCTCCCACATTTCCATGAATTACCAGAGAGTACTTTTTTTCCCCCTAAGAATAAGGCACAGGGAAAGATCTGCCAGTTAGCCAGTTGACATATCTGGGTACTTTCTCAAGACTAGTCATGAAGTAGTGCCAGCTTGGAAAAGCATCGCTTCTAACCACCTATCAAACTTCCATCTCACTCCTAAGTGCCCTGGTTGTACCTCCTGAGTAAATGATCAGTATTTGCACTTCATTTTAGGCTATTTTTCTAAATGCTTGGGAATAGAATAACATTCGTTAATGGCGGAGGGATACAAACCCACTGTAATTTTTCTCTTCCCACTCCCACAGACTATCCTTGGGCCATCCAAGTCTCTTTTGTCCTACTCTTCCTGTGGATTATTAAACTGTGATTAGTTTGGAAACCCACTCAAGTGATTTGAATCTCATTTTCTGAACTCTACTGATCAACAAAGAACTCAAGAGAAATTAACTTGACAAAACCATCAATCATCAGAGCCAGGACTCTAAATAGAAACTGTCTGCCCTAGAGACAGGTCTTTTCTTAACTAAAATGGCATTTGATCCCAGTGTATTGCCAATCAATGGTGACTCAGGTCCAGTTCATATGCTCACAGGACCATCTTGGTCAAGGGAAAGAGAAATTCTCCTAGGTGCAATGGCCAAGGGAAAAGGATCCTTGAACGAGGAAGACCAGAAAGGCTTTCCAGAGAATGGTCTTTGCTCTAATCATAGAGAAATATCTAGTAATGCTGTAAGTGTTGAAATAAACTGATCAGGTGAATGAAAATGGAAGGACATCCCAGGAAGAGAGAATGCTGGTCAGTGCTCAAAAGGGTCAGCATGCTTGTTACATAGTACAGAATAAAAGTTTGTGAAGCCCCAAGTTAGGAGTACAGATCCAACCACAGGATGGACTAGGGAAGAAAAAAACTCCTCAAAGATGGCTCAAAGCAAAGCATTATTCTGAGATTAGATGTGCCTCCATCACTCAGCCATGAACCATGTTTATACCAAGTGCTGAACATTAAAGACTCTGGAGGCTTCCTGCCTCTGTTATGGAGTGGAAAGTCTACAGGAAAAATGTTGAGTATGTCTAGTGGTTCTAGGCTTAAGAAATAAACCCACAATTTCAAACTTATTTTATGCCTCCGTAAAGATCACAACATTGGCTATGCTAGCTCCATGCTTCATGGCTTCATGAATATACTGCTAATAGACAACACGTATCTGAAGTGGGCACCTAGATACCATTTACCCAAACAGCACAGACATTATAATCCTAGGTGGGATGGGTAGGTTGGGGTGGGTTGTCTCTTAACTGGCAATTGGCTCTAGGAACTGAGGTCCGAGGTATTGGAAATCTACTCCATTCTCAGCTAGGTCACATGTCCTTTCATGGAGCAAGCCATATTTGGTTCAGTGGGTAAGACCTGGTCTCCATCTGATTCCCAAACTTGTTCTATCACAACTTTCCAGGTAGTGCCAGATGCCAGATTGCTGGTTGGGATACAAGAAGAAAGATCTGTTAGGTAACCCATCCTTTTCTAAGGAACAGAGACATGGGAAGAAAACAGAGTTGACAATGGTGGCCAAAATAAGCCTCTACTCTATTGGCATCACTCTTAGTGTAGAAAAGACTCTATCAGAAATGGCTTGGGGGTATTTATTTATTTATTTATTTATTTATTTATTTATTTAATGTGTATGTGCATATGGTTTGTGACTGTATACTATGCATGTTTGGGTGTATGCAAATGTTATAAGAAGGTATTGGATCCCTCGGAGGTAGTTATAAGTGGTCCTAAGCTGCACTGAAAGCCAAACTCACACCCTTTGGAAGAGTGGCAAGAGCTCTTAACCATTGAGCATTCTCTCCAGTGCTGAACTGTGCTATTTTAAGGAACAAAAACATGTAATTCCTTAGTTATTTTTCTTGCTGTGATGCATATAACAAGGGCAACACATTATAAAGTACAATTTAAACAATAACACATTTATTTTCCATTTAGATCACTTGAGGAAAAGAATGTGCTATCATATTTGAGAACCTTTTGTTCTTCTTCCCAGATGCAGCCACTACCTTAAATTTTGGTAATGATTGTCTATATAATGTCTATTGTTTTGATCATATATGTATCTATATGACCATATCTTAAATAATGTAGTGATTGGTTTGGGGTAGTTTGCTGTTTTTTTTTGTCAGATAGTCAGTAAACCTGTATAAAGACTTATTTGTAGTCTTAGTGAATTTTAGAGAAAAAAAGAAAAGAAATTCTGACATTTGTAATAATGTATATTCACCTAAATAAGATTTTGCTGAGGGAAACCAGCAGATACAGAAAGAAAATTACTTCATGATCATTCTTCAGAAAATTTGAAATGGTCAAACTCACAGAAACAGAAAATAAAATAGTGATGCCAGAGGCGGATTGTAATGAACAGAGAGACTATTGAAAGGGTGGAAGGTCCAGTAAATGCACAAAAGCTAATACAGACCATGGTCTCTGGGAAACATGATGGGGAAGAGATCATTTGTTAATGTAGACAGTCTCAGGTGTTCTTGTGATGAAAATAATTAAATAAAAACAGAAAAAGGAAGGAAGAAAAAGATAACAATAAAGGTGTTAATTGACTTAACTTTGGTGATAATTTTACAAAGTATATATGAATATATCAAGTTGTAGATCTTAAATATGTGTCATGTTTTTCTTACATTACCTCAGTAAAGCAGGGAAAAATTTTAAACATAAGCCATTCTTTTGGATCCTCATAGTAACAAAAGATAATATTAACATTGTTAATAAATTACACTAATATATTTGAAAGTTTGAATGATATGAGAAAAGTCCTTAAGAAATAAAAACTGACAGAAAATTAATATATGAAATTTCTGTTTAATAAGGAGATAATTCTTTTATCAAAACCGTTGTGCAAATGAATTAATTTGTGGAATAAATTAAACTAATTTTGCATGAAGTCTAAGAGGAAAATAGGAAAATAGTGAACATCTTGGCCAGCATAACATGAGGCTAGCATAAACACAAATCTAAAACTTTTCAAACCTGTAAAAAAGAAAAAAAATTAAAACCCTTTTCTCATGTACTCTATAGATGAAAACATCTTTGGCAAGTTAAAAACAGCAGTATATGTCTTCAAGTTTCTATTGCTCTGATAAAACACTATAAACACAAAGCCATCTAGCATAATCAATACCTTGTTAACTTGACACACAAGCAGATCACTATCGAGCTAGAATCTTTCCTTTCTCATTTGTCCCCTAAATATCATGATATTAATATTAAAATCACAGTATAAGACCTTGAGACTTTTAAAAGTCTCAGCTTTAAACAAAAATCACATTTAAAGTTTTCCTTAAAACATCCAAAGTCTCTTTCAAAGTTCAAAGCCTCTACAAAATATCCAGGGGCATCCTAACATATCTAAAAATCTCTCTAAACTACCCAAAGTTTCTGTAAAATTTTCAAAGTCTCCCTGAAAATCCAAAGTCTATTGAAAAGTTCAAAGTCTCTCAACTGTGGGTTCCTGTAAAAATTTTAAAAATCACTAAACACTTCTGTATTCCAAAGAGAAGACCAAAGGCAGAGTTATAACCAAATCAAAGCAAAACCGAAGTTCAACAGCATTCAGTAAAATGGTGCCTGATGCCGAGGATCTACTCATGATTTTCTGGGCTCCAAAGGGTTCATTGATACAGCTCTATAATTCATAGCACAGATAGCTTTTCTTTTTGGATCAGGCTGCCTCTATTCCACACATGTTGTTGCCCTTGGTGGACACCCCATGGTACTGACATCTGCAAAATGCTGGGGTCTCTGCCCAAACTGGGCTTCATCTTCACCAATAACCTCTTCTGAACTCTGGCAGTGCCTCATGGTACCAACCATCAACTTTTCAACATGCCCTCTTCAATCTTGGTTGTACTGCTGCGACTGAGGCTGCAACTTCACTACTGGCCTCTGCTGACGTCTCTTCAAGGATTCTAGCCCTGCCAAACAGTGCCAAGCCTCAGATACTCTCCATGGCCTCTTCATATTTTAAAAACTAATACTCTTTGGGTTACTTGTACATTACCAAGTTCAGGTGCCAGCATGAGATACAGCTTTGAACCCCTTTGGAACCCAGTTACATTCTGCTGACCTGATAAAATGTCCTAAATAAAATTGTTATAAAAAATATCTGTTATAGGAAGAATTCTAGTGCAAAGACTATAATATGCTGTTCCCAAATATACCACCTCAGACAATGTGAAGATTTTATTCTGAACTGAAGAGAATTGAGAAAAAAAGCAAAGAGGAACCTTCTGTGTTCCCTATAATGGATTAAAAACCCAGGTCATCAGTCTTCAGGCATGCACTGTGTCTTTGCCAGGACAAAGAGTAGAATGTCCACAGACAAAACAGCATGCATCTGATGACATCATGCTTACTCCTAACCATCTTTGGTGTCTCCCGAAGTCTTCTATTATTTGTTAAATGTTTAGGTTTCTAGGAAATGATATTTTTATAATGGGTTTGTTTTGCTGCTTTTTAATAGATTTTTAAAATCTGTCTCAGAATAGTAAAACAGACAAGATTGGGTGTATCTAGGCAGAAAGAGAGTTCCCATATACTCTGCCTTAAGTTTTTTCCATTAAAATTATTTGTGGAGAAAAAGCAGGCTATAGGAATTCCATATTGAAGAGAATGAGGTAGAGGTGTGACTATCTGGTCTTTGATTAATGAAATACTTTAAGTTTTACTACTTTTAACAAGATGTTGGCTGTGTGCTTGTATACATTGCCATATCTTTTTAAATTTGATGCTGGCCAAACTGGAATCACTGCATTTAAAAGAATGAAACTTCATCCTTATCTCTCACCCTATGCAAAATTCACCATCAAATAGCTCAAGGATCTCAACATAAGACCTGACCCTTGAAACTGATAGCGGATAAAATAAGGAATATACTTGAAATTATAGACAAGGAAAAGGATTTTCTGAACAGGAATCCAATAGCACTGGTGTTAAGAGCAACAATTAATTGGTAGCTCAGGAAACTAAGGCAGCTTATGAACAGCAAAGAATATCATCATTTGAGTGAAGAGGCGGCCAACAGATGGATTTTTTGTTTTTTACCCAGATCTACATCTGATAGAGGGCTAGTATCTAGAATATATAAAGAACTCAAAAGCTAGGCATCAAGAAAACAACCAATCCTAATTAATCAATCCAATTTTTAAACTATATATAAGGGACAACAATGTCCCTACTAGATACCACAGGCTAATAAAGAAAAGTCTCAATACTAGGAATGGGTTAATCTTTTGGTGGTTTTGGTGAGTGTTAGTATACCCCCAAACATTTCAGACTATTGCCAATGTTATTGGTTACCCTCCAGAATGTGATAGTAAGACTCTCTTGCTGAAGACACTACATATCTTGCATAAATAACAAACATCATCAGAAATCAAGACTCAACATAAAATCCTTGTGAAAGGGTATCCAAACTGATCAGAATAGAATCCAGTACTATGTGAATACCCAAGGACACAACAATTTACCTTTTAGTTTAAAATTCCACTAAATATGGATGAACTGAATAGTACAAAAGCTATAACAATATCTCCAAATTGTCAGTTTTCTTAGGAAATATTGAATGCATTCAAAAAAAATCATGAAGCTTATAATGGTGTGCCATGCCACAGCCCCCACACTTGGTAGGCTGAGGCAGACGGATTGCTATAATTTGCAATCTAGGCTGGGCTTCATAGTTGTATTGTAGCACAGCCTGGGTTATAAAATGAGAATCTTCCTTTAAAAAATAATGAAAGAAAGGAAAAACAACAAAATATTATAATAGTTGTGTAATAAAGTAATACTTGGTATATAAATAAGAGCAATAGTGAGTGCCTTGGTCTATAAATTTATAGAAATAGTGCCTGCACTGAAAAACAGGGTTGAACAGAAAAAGCCAGTTAAACCTGTTTGTGCTTTCAAAGTCAAAACTGTGCCACAGACAGGAATGCAATGAACAGAAGAGACAGAAATGGCTGTGCTGTATTGATAATATTGAATTCTTACAACTGAGCTCTGGTCCTACAGCTGTAATAAACTCAAAGCTGAGGACTTACATCAGGGGTGCATCTTGGCATACATAATTCAATAAAAAGTTAAACAAATATCATGTTAAATGAATTTAAAGCAACCTAAAGAATTAAATCTCAAAGTCAAAGAAATAATTCAGAAGCAACTGTAAATATTTAAATATCCACAGATTGAATGAAAGGTGAACACATATATTCTTATAGGCAATCAAACAAAAAATCATGAGTCTCTAGGGTCCTAACATTGTGATGGATGCCCAGATGAATTTTCATAATCCCTTTACTAAAGGCATTTATAGTATCCAAGACAGTACAAATCCATTAGTGTCATTAAAAGATCCAATATAATGAAAGGCATCTGATAAATAAAAATAAATCACTATAGGATCTTTTAGTCAAGAGTGGAAATAGAGAAAGCCCTTGGGCAGAGGGTGTTATAAACCACAGTGATAACTTGGTGAAATTTCATCAGCTGAAGGCAAAGTAACTAAGTAATTTAGGTTTGTTTATTTCAGTTCTCATTTAATTTATTATCAGAGATAATAGTTGATAGCATAACATTTTCTTGCAAGTTAGATAAATGTCTCCCCCTTTTCCCCATCCCACTTATGTTTCAGATTTATAATGCCTCTTATTGAAACCCCATAGTTGTATACACAGCTCAGAACTTTTCCATTGAAAGCCCCTTCCTAGTATACTTAAGGTTATGTTGAGTTATTCTTTATCCTTCAGATTGTTCATACTTGTCCAAATTTATACCAGGTCAGCAAGAAGATATGTACAATATCATACCCAGTTCTATATCTTTAACCATTTAAGTGATTAGCCATAGTAATTGATCAGTTGAAATTATAAATATTCAGCAATTTTGATCACTGTAGCTGTCAAAATGGATTGTATGTTACAGTATATATATTTTTGTTGTCTGGCTTTGATGTGTAGTATAACTACAATAAAAAGATAATTTAAAGATGCACACTTTGTTTCACTTAAGGAAATATTCATTCTCTATGGATTTCTTTTTTTCTTTCTTTTTTTTTTTTTTTGGTGGGGGGAGTGTTTGAAGACAGGGTTTCTCTGTGTAGCTTTGGAGCCTGTCCTGGAACTTGCTCTGTAGACCAGACTGGCCTCGAACTCACAGAGATCTGCCTGCCTCTGCTTCTCGAGTGCTGGGATTAAAGGTGGGCATCACCACCTCCCGGCTCTCTATGATCCTTCTCTGTGTCAGATAACTGATGAAAGATATTGGTGGCAGTACTAGTCCTATTTGGACTTATACGCATTGTTTGTACCCCTTCTGCTTCACTTATATTGCAAAGAATAAAGATGCTGTGAGATGCCAGGGAAAATTTAAAGGGTAGGAAGAAGATAATATTCTGGTCATTTCTCTTCTTTTTCTCCTCTCAGCAGTATCTTTAGAAGCTAATGCATCACTCATCAGTACAATGTCCAGGGAGATGCAGCCTATCCACCATGATTTCCATCTGAGACTGCCTGATTCCTGCCTCTGGTGATGACATCTACTTCCTCTCTTCTTGATTCTTTCTGAGTGGACTTAATTCCAGTTCTTGGATATTTATGATTTAATTATGGTTAGGATGATACAATGTTCCCTACTAAGCACATGTGTATAAATATCTGGGCCCCAGCTGGTACGTTGTTTGGAGAGGCTGTGGAACCTTTCAGACATGGGCATAGATGCCTGATATAGGCCCCAAGAGGTGGGCCATGGAAGCTATATTGCTCTTCTTTCAGCCTAAGTGCTCTGATTCAGGAACTATCATAATAGGAGGAACAAAGCAACAAACTCCAATCACCACAGCTTGAGCCGCTTCAGCCACCGTGTTTTCCTACCATGATGTACAGCATTTCTTAAATTGTGATCCAAAATAAGTCTTTCCTCCCTGAATTGTTTCCGTCAGGTATTCCATCCCAGCAGTGAGCATAGTAAATGTATTCCATATAACCAATCCTCTGCATTTTAGTCTCTCTATTCTAAATATTTTAAATACTCTTTGTCCAATAGATCCCAACTCATGTAGCACACCATGTTTAAAATAACATATCTTGTACACAAACAAGCATGAGCTGACCATTTCATTAATGTCATAAGGAATAAGAATTCATTCTCTCTATGTGATGCAATTAACAGCTCATGACTCAGAAATGACTGTTAAATTAGCCAATGAGGCTCTGCTTGGTATGAACCAGCATGTCCTCATATATCTATCACATTTGCTACAAGATATTTTTTTTTAAAAAGCATGAACCAACAATTCACTTTCAATACAAACAAAGGCTGAATTTAGAATGAGGCATCATATTCATAGACTGCTGTGGTTGAGTGGATCTGGAAAGAGGCCGTGCACTTGAGCAGCATTCTTGGCTCAGAAAGGCTGCCAGTGTTTAATCCAAAATATTTTGAAGGAAGATACTTGGTGAAGGAGAATTTGCTTGGCATGCGCAGGGTCTTACGTTTGATCTTCAGCTCTGCCAAAATAGCAATAAAACAAAATATTTGCCAAAATATTCTGAGAATTCTCATTCAAATATCTTGTTTAGTAAATCCATGAGCAGAGAACTAGAAAGATAAGAAGACTTGCCCAGAGCCAACAAGGAGGCTCAAAATACTATGACTCTTGGCTCTCAAAACCATACTCCCCTAGAACTGAGAGATCAAATCTACTACTACAATTTGTTTTCTAATTATTCCCATTCTTATCCTGAAAGGAAAGAATTAAGCAGCTGTGATCCTCCATTTCAGGTTTTTATTTCATAATGGAAACACCTATGTGTTACATGGCTCAAAAACCTTATAGGTAATTGAAAAAGAATTACTTTCAGTCTCAGTCAACGCATGTTGTGAGCAACTAAGCTTTAAACCATGCTTCCTTCTGCAGCTTGTATTCAGCTATGTGAACAGATAAGCTAGACCTAAAGTTTAAGCAGGTGTGATCATTTACTTTTATCATTTATTCAGTCACTTAACAAATATACTTTGAGAATCCTCATGATATTACAGTTTGGGTTTGGGTGATAGAGCAATGAGCAAGAATGCTCTGTTCCCAGTTTCCTAGAGACTTTAAGCCATACATGGAAGTCATATATAGACAAGACATAAGTAACTGAGAAAAAATACTCACAGTAAATACTAAAAATGGAACCAACGAGATATTGTGGTGAATGTTAAAGTGAAAGAATGTTGTATATAATCATGTGTAATTTGCACAATGCAACTTTAGGAAGAGCCACTAGTGTTATGGGTACTGCAGAATTATTGCAAAGAGCAAATTCTGGCAGATGACAGTGAAATACCTTTTTCAAACAAACTTCATCCTAAGGCTACTTTCTGAAAGATGGAAGAGCAAAGTTTTGAAGAAGTGATGGTTTTCCCCCAGTTTGCCCAAAGGCACCATGGGAACTAATGAAGGTCCTGTATAGTGGAAGTAAACTTTGGATGCCTGTCAGGTGAGACCATTTGCATGGAACCATGTGTCAGTTGAAAATAGATCAGCTGGTCATTTGAGCTGAGAACACTACAGCCTCTCTCCTTCTGTTTTGTTGTGTGGCATTGTATTCTAATGGTGACAAATCATGACGCTCTTCATAAAGGAACGTAATTTCCATCAGCATTTGTCCTTTGAATACTTTTTGTTCCCTCTAATGAAGACGTAATCACCCTTTTTCCTCCAGCACAGTTATAGGGGTTTTCATCAAGGTTAGGAGTGTAATCTTGGACTGCAGTAATCGAATTGACTAACCTTGTTAACAAGATGGACTGAATATCTTGTAATTTGACCTAAATGGGTCAATAAGAGAACCACCACTTGTTGTATTCATCCCTTCCCTCTCTTTCCTATTGTGCAGCAGGGACTATACATTCAACCATCAAACCATTAGCATGCCTTATTCTTAATGCCATTCTGATGATTATAACTACTAACATTTGCAAATATTGATTAAAATGTCAAGGACTATGAGAAGAGATTTTATAACCTTAACTGCTTAAACTTTACATTAATCTAGACAAGGGATTTTACTCAATTTATAGAGGAATCTGAGGCTTAGTACACTGTGCTGTGTGGTTTTTTCATCAACTTGACACAAGTAGAGACATCTGGAAAGAGGAAACCTCAACTGAGAAAATGCCTCCATCAGATTGACATCTGTAGGACATTTTCTTGATTATTTATTTATGTAATGGGGTCCAGTCCACTGTGGGGAGTGCCAGCCCTGGGTCCTGTGTCCTGTGTTGTATGAGAAAGCAAGCCGAGAAATTCATAAGGAGTAATCCAGTAAGCAGCATTTCTCCATGGCCTCTGCTTCAGTTCCTGCTTTTAAGTTACTGCCTTGAGTTTCTGTCTTACTTCCCCTGAAGTCAAGCAGCCAGGCTCCAGAAACCATTCTCAATATTTAGTAACACACCATCCATAGAAAGTCTTCAGAGAATGTTCTCCTCATGAGAAGCAGAATGGTGTGGTGATGATAGAATTTGTTAAGTGAAGATCCCCACTCCCAGGTTCCCTTCTCAATACTAAGAGGATGCCGGGCGTTGGTGGCGCACGCCTTTAATCCCAGCACTTGGGAGGCAGAGCCAGGCGGATCGCTGTGAGTTCGAGGCCAGCCTGGGCTACCAAGTGAGCTCCAGGAGAGGCGCAAAGCTACACAGAGAAACCCTGTCTCGAAAAAACCAAAAAAAAAAAAAAAAAAAACTAAGAGGAAATTTTCCCACCTTTTGGAGGTACCATGTGCTTCTCTGTACTTACTTATATAGGTTACTCACCTTCTTGATTGCAGAAAGAAGTCACAATGTTCCCTTATTCCATAGAATGAAATATTCTTCATAATCTCCTAGAAGAGTCTAAGTGCATGCAAAGGGATGTGCAGGGTATGCCTAAAAGTTTCTTCATGCATCTAAGCCCACACTTCCTATAGAATTCTAGGGTAGTTCCTTAACCATCTGAAGCCTAAGAGGGAAAGAACATCAATTAACCAGAAAGCATTTTTCCCTTCTCATAGATTCCAAAAAAAAATTGCTAGAATATCTAAACTATTGTGTGACAGATGATTTCAGAAACTTGTAAACCTCAAGTAAAAGAAAAATCTGCATCATGATATTAATTTGATAAAAAGACAAGTTAAAGCCAAGAGAGTATTTAGACATGTCATTTTATTAAACATCATAAACTGCTGTGTTATAGGCACAGCGGAACCAATAAAGCATTAATATAGCATCATGCAATAGCCAAGAGCGGAATAATAACCAGTTTTGATCAAGAACAGGTGTGAGCACAACTCAAAAAGCAAATTGTTCAATTAATGAGAACACAGTTAAACACTCTTGTCTATCAGTAGGTAATAAATCATTGTATCCCAGTGGGGAATGCTATAATAATTCCATTTAAAAAAAAAAAAAAAAGAAGCTTAGCAATTGCACAACACTCTGTAGTAAAATCTTTTGTCAGCCTCATCTTGGTACCTCTGCCCCTAAGCTAACCAGTATTCTCTGTGTCCAGCCCCAAGTCAATGTCCAGAAAGGAATATTTCAGTGAGCAGATTAATGGTTCACACATCAGACTGTAACACCAGGAAGTCAGTGGCTCATGCTGACTGGTGTAATGGGGCAAGCATGGGAAATTGCAATGGAACTGGATAGATGTTCAAGGGAAGCCAAGGAAAATTAATAGGGACTCAAGAAAATATGCAACCAGACACTTTCAATTTTTTAAATTAACACTGGAATTTATTTTCCCAGACAAATGTGCTCCATGAGTCTCTATGGCGGAAATCTCCTCTCCATCTCAGCTAAACTCCAAAACAAGCAAACACAGCAAAATCATACTTGAAAAGCTAGAATGGAAAATATAGAAGCTAGGCAGGTCTCTGTCTGCAATGAAGGCACCTCTAAGCTGTGACAGGAGAGCAGCAAAGTGTTTAAGGTCAGCCTAGGTTACATAGTGAATGCCAGACTAGCCTGGCTTATAAAGGGAGGCCTGGTCTCAAAAATAACAAAAGATATATAGATATAGATATAGATATAGATATAGATATAGATATAGATATAGATATAGATATAGATATATAGATACATATGTGCGTGCGCGTGTGTGTGTGTGTGTGTGTGTGTGTGTGTGTGTGTGTGTGTATGGTATGTGTGGGGTGGGTGGGTGTGTATGTAGTAAAATAAATCTGAGTGCCAAAGTGCAGCTAACTGAGATAATATGTAAATGAGTTTCCTTTTTGCTCGCATTTGAAGTATTCACTCACCTTTCCATTTCTACAGCTGTAAAATTAATGTGATTGCTTAAATGTTGCCCAGACTCTAGGATACATCTTTACCTGACTTGAGGGACATATATGAATATTCAATGAAGTAATAACTCACTAGTTCAACACCAAAGACATAGATAAGAGGTAGATTATTGAATCTACTCTGAAAAAAAGGGAGATACAGAAATAATACGATAAAAGGGTAGATTATTGAATCTAGTCTGAAAAGGAAAAAGGGAAGATATAGAAATGATAAGATAAAAGGTAGATTTTTTTAATCTACTCAAAAAAGAAAAAAGAGAGACTATGGATATGATAAGATTAAAAAGGTAGATTATTGAATCTACTTTTAAAAAGGAACTACTTGTTTTAAATATTTACATTGGGTTGGATTTTTGTATATTGTATACAAATTTTGTAGTGAACTCGCCAAAATAGGATAAATAATGAAATTTTTTGTCTGAATTTGTCAAATGTTAATGGATGGACATTGTTAATGTAATTCTTGACTGTATATATTGTATATACTTATTGTATATAGTTTTTCTTATATTAGTTATAACTTTTTTATTTTAGACCAAAAGGGGAGAAATTTGACTGATATATTGTATACCCTAATAAAGTTGTCTGGGGGTAAGAGAATAGAACAGCTGTAGATTAGACATAAAGGCCAGACACATGCCTTTAATCCTATCACTCAGGAGGCAGAGATGCATCTAGATCTCTGTGAGTTCAAGGCCACACCAGGAACAGAGCCAGGTGTGGTGGCACATGCCTTAAATCCAAGTACTAGTTAACCATAGAGGTCTGTAGGTCTGTACAGACAGACAGGAAGTGATAGAGCTGGGCAGAAAGAGGACGTGATGTAGCTGGATGAAGAGAGGAGGTGAGATGGCAAGGCACAGAAAGGATATAGATGTGAATATACAGGAAGTCACTCTCTCTGGGGGCTGAGGAGTTGGTGAGGTGAGGTTGGTTGTGGCTTGTCCTGTTCCTCTGATTTCAGTTTTTGCCCCAGTATCTGGCTCTGGGTTTTATTATTATTATTATTATTATTATTATTATTATTATTATTATTAAGACTGTTTAGCAATTTGTCTTACGAAGGTCAGTCTTACTACTGACTTTTTTTCATATTGTTGCTATATGAGTCAGGGTATTCCTATATAGTCCAGGGTGTTCTGTCAAACTCAGCATCCTTCTGCCTCAGCCTCCTAAGGACTGTATTCTAGGCAGGCAACCACTCTCAGCTTACTACTCTGTCTTTTTTTTTTTTAACCTTATTAACAAGTTCAATATCTGACTCTCCCTATGCTGCCCAACAGTAATCACTAAACTGGCACATTGAACTCTTGTATAAAGTGGCTTGATTTCTGTTTCTGAGCTTTAAATTCTTTGATATTTTTTCTTAAATTTCTACCTGTGCCACCAGCTTTCTTATGAATACTCTATGTGACTTGACCTGTAAAGGTTCCCTTCCTAACATTAACAATTTTCTTGATTTTTATTGAAATTCTTGTCCTTTCCTTTCAAATACTCACTAAGCACCTATTCTGAACAGAGGCTAGAGAGAGAGAAGGGAAAAACAATCCCTAAACTTAAAACCCAGGGGAGTTGGCATTTGAATAAAAATTGAATTTACCCCTCGTTAACCCTTTAATTCACCAGATCTTATGTTTCAGTCCCTAGTCAATGCCTATGGGACTCTAAGAAACCAAGGCTGAGGCTCCACAAGGATACAAAATATACCACTTAAAGCTGCCTAGTGTTGTCCGTATTACTAGCTGATTTGACTTGAATGGATTATTTTTACAATATTAGGGCTAACAAACACATCGCTCTTCTGTTAAAATCTACATTAAGGAACACTGCTTATTATTTTGATAATGAATGCTTACACTTGACCCCCAGAATTTTGTATGTGTGCGCATGTTTGCATGTGTGTATGTGTGTGTGTGTGTGTGTGTGTGTGTGTGTGTGTGCATGTTTGTGTGTATGTAGAGGGGAACATCTGTGAAAATGTTGAAGCCAGAGACTGACATGCAGGGTGTCTTTCTCTAGCATTCTCCACCATCTTGTTTGAAACAAGGTCTCTTACTGAACCTGATGATGAGAAGAACAGAAGACAGAAAATGCCCTGTCATGTGGGAGAGATGATGCTGAAAGAGAAACAGTTTGGCTAAAGGCAGGAAAGGTCCTTAGCCTTGTTAGCAGTTTCTTCCTTGTCAGAGGCCAGAGATGTCAGAAGTATGGAAGCCCTTTGGTTCTGCCCCGACCAGAGGCCAGAGATGACAGAGAAGGGTGTAATTTCTTATCTCTTTTCCCCTGCGTGAGACTCCTTCCTGGAAACTACATGAGGATAAGACTAAAACTGAGAGGTACCTGGACACCTTGCAAGTTAGCCAACTGTACTGAACAGTTTATTCTCCTTGCCTCCATTTAGTAAGGCCTTATTAACTCCAATGAGATAATCCTCAATGTTATCCCATTTCTGGAGACTCATCAATAGTATATACATATATAATATTTATCAACTTTCATCCTGTTGAAGAGAAACTAAATCTCTCACCTCAACAGTAATAAGAAAGAGGTTATTAAGAAGCCAAACCTAAGTGTCCATGGCCTAGGAACACAGATTCAGGTTACTCCAAATACCACGTTCAAACTAGGCAGTAGTTTGTGGTGATTTGAATAGGCATGGCCCCATAGACTCATGTGTTTGAATGCTTGGCCTATAGAGAGTGGCACTATTAGGAGGTGTGAACTTGTTGGAGTAGGTGTGGCCTTGTTGGAAGAAGTGTGTCACTGGAGATGGGCTTTGAAGTCTCATATGCACAAGCCACACCCAATGGGACAGTTCACTTCCTGTTGTATAGTGGTATTTTATTTGTGCTGAAATGTGATTTTATTTGTATGTTAATAAATAAAGTTGCCTAGGGGTCAGAGCTATTAGCAAGCCATAGGGAAAGCCAGGGCGGTGGTGGTGCACGCCTTTAATCCCAGCATTTGGTAAGCAGAACTAGGTAGATCTCTGTGGGTTCAAGGATACAGCCAGCATTGAGACACACGCCTTTAATCTCAATACCAACCATAGAAGACCTGGAGTGACCACAGACAGGCAGTGACTAGACGGTCATGTGGTGGGGTTTACAACCAATGAGAAGGCAGAACAGAACTCTATTTAAAGACGAACACACAGGAAGTAGTTCCCTTTTTGGAGTGGTTTCTTGGCGGGAGAGGCTAGCTGGCGGAAGGCAGGTAAGACTCTTAGCTCTGACCTCTTGGGCTTTTGTCTTTACATTGGCTCTGTGTCTCTTATTTAATAAGACGGTTGGTTACATCTACACTGTTGCTTGTGGATCAAGATATAGAACTCTCAGCTACCTCTCTAGCATCATGTCTACCTGCACACTGCCATGCTTCCCACCATGAAAATAATGAACTAAAACTCTGAAACTGTAAGCCAACCCCAATTAAATGTTTTCCTTTATGAGAGTTGCCGTGGTCATGGTGTCTCATCACAGCAATAGAAACTGTGAGACATAATTTCACAATGTTTTATAGTAATAAAACAATGAAATTCGTAAATCAAGACACTTAAAAATACACTGTTGGAAACATCAGGTGGAGGGATTTGCTGCTAAGTAAGGAAATCTCTGTCATAGACCTCAAATGATAACTGACTATATCCTTAGCCTTTGTGTTGGTAGAAGCTAAGGGTCCATTTGTACATTCCCAAAAGATGTTGAGTTCTTGCTTTCTTTTAAGCTCCTATTTATGAATCCATAGTAAACTTCCTTCAAAACCTCACCCTTTATTTTCTATGACTTTTTTTTCTTCAAATTCATAATACATGAACCTGGAGGCTACTGGCTCAGTAGATGTTTTGTATGACAGTGAGCATCAGGCAACCTTGCTCCTTAGGTAAAACCCACCTGAGGAGCAAGAAAAAGTGCTGGTCAAATTCACAGAAACCTCCTGTGTCATGATTGGTCACCAGTTAGTAAAACGGGCTAACCAATGTGCTAAATTACTGACGTTCTGACATGCCTGGCTTTTTATGTGCGTACTAGGAATATAAACCGCAGGTGCTCATGCTTGTGGAGAAAGCACTTTCCACCTGAACCATCTCTCCAGTCCTTTGTGTGGTTCTTTATTTCAATTAGGATATTTTACTTTGAGTTGTGGTATGGCTTTGTTAAGCAAAACCTTGAAGGTTTTCATAGATCTGTTCAAATGGCATGATTTTACTCAGTAGCCCAGCAACCCCATATAATTTGTTTTATTTTTTTGTCCTGTTTAACAGCATGTAAATTATAGTTAAACTAAGAAAGTGTGTTCCTTCTTAACTGAAACATAAGCACCACTCATTTCCTTAGATTTATTCCTTGCTATGAGTATTTTTCAGCATTTTTCTAGTCATGTTACAGACTATAGCCTATGTAAGGAAACTCTCAAATAAAACCAACCCAGTGTAATATATAATACAAATTACACAGCCACATATATATTACATTCATATAATACATATTCATGTAGTATATATGTATATCTGTGCATATATATACAAAAACAAATATATATGTATAAAGTACCTGTAATTTGTACAATGAAGGAGGAGACATTCAGAACCGCATGTTCTAATACTTGAATAATATCAAGTTTTTAGCAGGAAATTAACATCACAGTTTAATGAGAAACACATATCATGCATCAAATCATTAATAGATACCTTTGAGGATTATGGATTTTACCAATTAGAAAGTTCTGGACAAACATATTACATATTCATGAACTGAATTTTATTTATTTCATCTAACCATCAACTCTCTTTTCCAGTGACCTTAAGAATGATAAATCTAGGATTATTCTGTGCCCTGGGGTGGATTTATAAGATGTTTTGTATTTCTAGAAAACAAACTGATTTTTTTTTATTAGAAGCTGTGGTTTGAAGCTTAGTCCCTATACTCATTAACTGCATACTGTTGTGCAAGACATTTAACCTGTATGTGGCTTAGCATAGCATTTTCATCCATTTAGATGGTATTAGCAATATTAATAATAACTGCCCTCAATTTGGCAAGGCTTTTGTAAATGTAATTTTTAGTATTTATTTAGTATGATAAAATACATATAATAGAAAGTGTGACTTTTACCTATTTTTATCATAAAGTACTATAGCATTAACTTCTATCTTAGGGTTTCTATGGCTGTGAAGAGACACCATGACCACAACAACTCTTATAAAAGAAAAACATTTAATTGGAGTGGCTTACATTTTCAGAGGTTTAGTCCATTGTCAATCCTGATACAATATAATGGTGTGCAGACAGATAAGGTGCTGGGAAAGTAGCTGAGTATCCTACATCTTATCTCACAGGCAACAGGAAGTGGTCTGTCTCACTGGGCTTGGCTTGCACATGAGCCCCACCGCCACAGTGGCACACTTCCTCCAACAAGGCCACACCTACTCCAACAAGGATACACCTCCTAATAATGCCACTCCCTTTGGGGGCCATTTTCTTTCAAACCACCATAACTACATACATACAATTGAGAGAGAGAGAGAGAGAGAGAGAGAGAGAGAGAGAGATTATTAAGAAGTCAAACCTAAGTTTCCATGGCCTAGGAACACATTCAGCTTACCCTAAACACCATATTCCAACTAGTTAGTGGTTTCACAAAGTTTTTAACAGTAATAAAACAATGAAAGTCATAAACCAAGACACTTAAAAAATATACTGTTGGAAACATCAGGTATGGAAACAAGATAATAGGAAAGTAGGGCATTCTCTGTCACAGACTTTAAGTGATTGATAGCGGATGATGTTCTTAGCCTTTGAGGTGGTGGAAACTGGAGGCCCATTTGTCCATCCCCAAATGGGTTTTACTTGATAGTCACAAGGCTATCATGTCACACACAGAGGTGGCCAACAAACGGCACTAAATCCCGAAATTAGTCGAGATGTATTTTAGAAAATATGATTGTCTATGTAGAAAATCCCACAGACTCTATTTAAAAAAAAGTCCCAGCGCATCAACATTATAAGATATGAAATAAACATAAAAATATAATTGTAATTTTGTCAGAAGTAAAACATGTGGGGATCAAAAAATATAACACTATTTCTAATTGCTTGTAAAAGTTAAATACAAGTTGTATCTCTAACAAAATGTGTGAAGGAGAAATTCTCATATGTAAGAATTTTGCAACGCTAACAGAGAAACAAAAACAAAGTAAGTGGAAGTATGTACAAAGTCTATTGACTGGAAGAATCTACCTAATAAAGATATTATTGCCCTTCAGCTATTATAGGTAGGTTTGATGTAATTCCATCAAAATTCTATCAAAATCTTAGCGGCACTACTTTTACATGCAGAGGCTATTCTGAAATTGAAATGGAAAACCAGAGAAACTAGAATAGCTAAAGCAGTTTTTAAGAAGAAAATTAAAGTGGGAACAATCTAGTCTCAAAACTTATTATATAAGTACCAGACTGTGGTGGTTTAAAAGAAAATGGCCTCCAAAGGGAGTGGCACTATTAGGAGGTATGGTCTTGTTAGAGGAAGTATGTCACTGGTGGGGGTGGGCTTTGAAGTTTCTTTTCCTCAAGCTTCCCTCTCTGTGACAGTCGACTTCCTGTTGCCTGCAAGATGTAGCACTCTCAGATCCAGCACCACATCTGCTTACATGCCACCATGTTCCCCATCATGATGATAATGGACTGAACCTCTGAAACTGTAAGCGAGCCACCACAATTAAGTATTTTCTTTGTAAGAGTTGCTGTGGTGATGGTATCTCTTCACAGCAATAAGAACCCTAACTAAGACATATGTCATGATTGTGTGATATGTCCAAGTTTTCTTTTTTGTTGTTTTTGCTTTATTTATTTATTTATTCATTTATTTATCTATTTATTTATAGGAGACATTGTCTTATTACGTAGCCCTGTCTTCCTTAAAACTCACTATGTAGACTGGTTGGCCTGAACTTACAAAGATCTACCTGCCTCTGCCTAAAGAGTACTAGTATTAAAGACCATGTGCCAAATTCTAAATGGAAATTGTTTTTAGGGTGATACATTTTGTGACTTTAATCTGGTCTCATAACCTTATCCTGAATGAATATATTTGAATAAAGATCCTCAGCAAATTACTAGATACAGCCAGAGTACTCAATTTTAACTCTGAGCAGACTATTTTTGTAAGCATTATGGATAAATTAGAAGTGTCATCAATTAGGGGTATACTATATAACAACACATAAATATATTCTATTAAATTAACTCCATATATTTAAAGAAAATGTCTACTCTTTCTCTAATGCATCATTAATTAATTTCATCCAGTGTGTTGAATAGGTATTATTGTAGATACTGCTCTAAATATTAGTAAGTAGGAACATAGACATGTCTACATTGAGAATGATGACTCAAGTGAGTGGTAACAAAACAGAAGTCTATCTGACAGTGAAGACGGACAGGTTCTCTTTATATTCTATTGTTTTCTTCAATTTAGTGTCAATGTAATTCATGAAATAAATGATCAATTGTAATATGTCAGAGAAGATAGTGTGATCTGTCCATAGGCATTGCAATTGAATCATCTAGAAGCAGCACACCAGTGTATGGCATGCTGACACTCACAAAGGTACCGAACAATTCTGTGGAACAAGAAGAACCTTGTCAACAAACTGTGCTTGACGTTTCCGTTCCTGCACCGACTTCCCTTCACGAAGGACTGCAGCTGTGAGCTGAAACAAACCCTTTCCTCCTGAAGCTGCTTTTGATCATGGTGTTCATCACAGAATGGAAAGCAAAGTAATACTTAGATCAATGGAGTAGTAGGTCAGTGGTTGAACATTTGTTTGCCTTGTAGGTATGAAGCCCTAAATTCAACCTACACATTGCTGAATATAATTGATTTGAAATAGATCGCATGAGTAAAGGTAGAATTATAACACTGTTATAAAGAATATGTAGGAGCTCCTCAGTATCTCAGCTAAATAAAACGATCTTGACCTTCACATTGAAAGGACAAACCAAACAAGGAAATAATAACATTGTAAATTTCTTCATTAATGACATGTATTTATTTATTTATTTATTTATTTATTTATTTATTTATTGGAAAAGCTGTTAGGAGGAGGAAACAACAAATTATAGACTTGGAGAAAATACTCAGACAACAAACCAAACAAGGAAATAACGTGAATTTCTTCATTAATGACATTTATTTATTTATTTATTTAGTTAGTTAGTTAGTTAGTTAGTTAGTTAGTTAGCTAGTCAGTTATTTTTGAAAAGCTGTTAGGAGGAGGAAACAACAAATTATAGACTTGGAGAAAATACTCAGACAATGTTATCTGACAAACAACTAGTTCCTAGAACTTGTTTTAAAAATAAAAATTTAATGTGACAAAATAAACATTCCATTCAGAAAATGAGCAAAAGATGGAATATATATCAATAATATAGATATACAGATAACAAATATAAAGACATGATCAAAATCATTTAGTTATCAAATATTTCAAATTAAATAACATCACATACCTTTCATAAGACAAAAAAAGTGTAATGACTACACCAAGTGTTGCAGCAGGTGGTGGGAAACTGGGTCAGTTGCACAGTGTGGCTCTCAGTGCTAAACATTTTGGACACTGTGGAAACAGTTGGCAGTTTCTTTAAATATTTTGTTTTCCATTTTGTTATCTTGCATGACCGTTGGCTTCTCTTAGTTCAATAGAGCTTCTGTGTCAACACCACAGGCCAGGTAGCTAAGCCACAGAATTCATTTTCTCACAGCCCTGGAGACTGAAATTCCAAGATCAAAGTATCAACTGGTTTGATTTGCTTTGGCTCCTACTATGCATGACATTCACATGGCTTCTTCTGTCTGCACTGTGTGTGTCCTCATCTCAAAAACCACTGATCATACTCATCCGTAGAACCCATTTTAACTTATTTGGCACTTTAAGTGCAGGCAACTTCTAAGGTACTTGGGGTTAGAATTTCAATTAAGACTTTTTAGAACAAAATTCAGACATAATATAAAGTTATGTTTTCTCAAAGGATTCTTTCTATAATTGTCTTGATTCCTCCCAAAGGCTAATACAATATGTTTGTGAAATAAGGAGGGGAAAAAAAAGATTTCCATCTCCTTAGAAATCAACTGGTAAACTCCTGAGCGTTTACCTAGAAAAATTAAAATGCTGCATTATATGAACTTGTATACAAACTCTAAAAGCCTCTTAATTGTAACAACAAAGATGCCCTTTGATGAGTGAACAAATAATGAGATACTTGTAACCAAAACAAAAAAAAAAGAAAACAAAAAACCCCACTTCTCACATATAAAACAAGCTGATAGTACAATGACCTATATAAGTCTTCACAGAATTATGCAGAACCAAAAATAATCCAATTTCAAATAATTACATGATCTTTGAGTCCATTATATCTGTCTTAGGGCGATAGAATTGTAGAAATGGAGAACAGAACAGTGGTTGCCAGTAGGCCAGCAGGGGTGGGATTACAATGCTCCATATCTTGCCTGAGTCAAAGTCTGTGTCTTGGTTGTCATTTCCTAATGCATTTAAATAAATTATTGGTGGGGAGAAGAGGCAAGTAGATAAAGGATACATGGGGAATTTCTTTGTACTTCTTACAAATGCTCTTTAATCTATCATTTTCTCTAATAACAAGCTTATTTTTAAAAGTC
>CABHPP010140985.1:0-24725 GCA_902168425.1 Peromyscus attwateri
GACCCAAAGTAGCCTCTGAGACCACCACAGCATAGACTCTGGGTGCTGCAGTGACAACTGGAATCTCACAAGTCAGCACCCCACATCCATTATGACCTCACACCACTGGAACCAGGGCTCTGGTCTCTGCACTGTCCTCACTGTTTCAGTCCTGGGTTATGCTCAGGGAAACTCACACCTTATTACAGAGATATTTGTACCCATGTTTATTGCTTGTAAATTCTCAATTGTAAAGAACCTGAATCAATGTACATGTCCATGAACATATTAATAGAAAATAAGTTGGTAAAGGCTTTATCATTTTGGAGGACAGGACGGGAGGGTGGGGGAGGCATGGAGTAGCGCAGTGGGAGGAGGGATGAGAGGGGATCTGTGCTTGGTTTTTGAAATGAATAAAATTTTAATAAAAAACATAAATTGCTAAGTATAAATGTATATATATGTTTATTATACACACAGAGAGAGGATACTATTTAACTCTATAAATGTAGAATCAGAAAATTTACAGAAAAATGGATGGACATGTAATGTATGTAAGTTGAGATCACCCGTCATATGAAGAAATACACTGCATGTTCTCCCTCATATGGTTAGTATAGACAGTAATATACGTATATATGTGAAGAAATTTGTATGTGCATATACTATGTAAAGTAGAAAAGAGAATAAAGGTTAAATATTAGGGGATGAGGAAGATTTAAAGCAGGTAATGAAAATGGGTTGTGAAAGAGAACATAAGAACTGATTTTTAGGTTCCAACTCTGTTGTGGACTTTAGTTTTCAGGTTGTATAAGTGCATAAAATATATTCAGTGCAGACAGGTCAAATCCAATGTGAATGCCTCAAAGAGTTTGTTCTGAATGTCCCTTCTAACTGTACAGAAGTTCATGACCTCTGTAATTTCACAGGCTTTCTCTTGGGCCACCAACCTGCTCCCAAATCGTAACATGGAGTGTGGCTAGAGTTTTCCTGCCTGGCCCACAGTCAGGATAAATCTCTTTCACCTGCCAGTCCCACAGCCGCTCACACCCAACCAAGGAAACACAGAGACTTCTATTGCTTATAAACTGTATGGCAGTGGCAGGCTTCTTGCTAACTGTCCTTATATCTTAAGTTATCCATTTCCATAAATCTATACCTTGCCACATGGCTCGTGGCTTACCGGCATCTTTACATGATGCTTGTCCTGGCGGTTGCTGGCTGGCAGGCAGTGACTCCTCCTGCCTTCCTGCTCTTTTAATTCTCTCTGTTAGTCAAATCCAATGTAAACGCTTCAGATTCTGAGTGTCCATTCTAAATGCACGGAAGTTCATGATCTCTGTATGTAACAGGCTTTCTCTTGGTCCACCAACCATCTCAGAAACATGACGTGGAGACTTATTAGTTATGAATGCTTGGCCTTAGCTTAGGCTCATTTCTTGCTGGCTCTTATAACTTAACCTGTTTCTCTTCACGTACATTTTGCCTCGCAGCTCTTTACCCATTTTTCTGTATATCTTGCTTTCCTGCTGTCTCCATGGCTGTCTGGAAGCTGCCTGGATTCTGGCCCTGGGGTGTTCCCCTCTTTCTTGTTCTCTTCTCCTTTTCCTTCATCTTAGATTTCTCTTCTTATTTATTCTCCCTGTCTGTGAGTCTCACCTATCCCTCTCCTACCTAGGAATTGGCCATTCAGCTTTTTATTAGACCAATCAGGTGCTTTAGGCAGGCAAGGTGAAACAAATGAACACATCTTTACATGGTTAACAAGGAAGCAGAAACAAATGTAACACACCTTTACTCAGTTAAAGTAAGAGTCCACACCAGAAGCAGATGTAACACATCTTTGCCTAGTTAAAATAACATTCCACAACATTGTAGTTTTCAGGTATTGTTAATTTACACATATGAAATTTTTTACTTTCAAAATAATAGGGTTTAAAATCAAAGAGAGAAATGAGAAATACTAGCTGAGATTATGAGTCCCTGCTGTACTATTTAATCCTGAGAGTATGTTTTGGCTATAGTATTTACTCCTGAGGATGGTGTCTCTGCTATACTATTAGCTGCAGAGACTATATGCTTCTGCTATACTATCTACTCCTAAGTGTGTGAGCCTTTGCTATATTATTAACTACTGTGCATGTCTCTGCTAAACTATTTACTCCTGAAAGTGTGTCTTTGTTATATTTCTCACATGAGCTCATACCTTGAGAAGCTTTCCCCACAGACTGTAACTCTAAAAAAAATCATTCTCTTGTAGAACAAATGTATATCCATTAAGGTCATTTCCATTCATAAGGAAATATCCCTCTGTGTTCTGAAGAAATTAATAACTAGGTCTACAAAGACTCCAAGCAGGAAGAAAACATTGACTCACATACACATAACAAACCTGACTTTTGTTCAAGGTGTATTGCTGACTACAACTTAGACATTTTTAAAAAACAGAACCTTCCCACACAGCAGCCTTTCTTTGTTATTATCTATGATGAAAATTAAAGCTGGAAGCTTAAGACTCTCTTTGCCATGCAATCTAGAGGGTTATTCATTTGTTTTCTCTAATGAGCATATGGCATTTACATGTTAATAAACTTCTTAGAATAACACAGTGATAGAAGGTATGTGATGTGTTGTAACTTTCTACCCACCAAGTTCATTTGACAGTTACATTCCTTTCCTAACTTTCATAATGATGAATAACTGTGACCACTCTGGATGTAGGAGGGAGATAAGGAAAGGTGGTGAGGCCACTGTTCATTATCCCTCTGTTGTACTCTGTGGGGTGGCTACCCACCAACCCCACAGTTCCCCAGAGTTTTCTTGAGTGAGAGCAGAAAGAAATATTAAATAGAAGGATTTAAAGTGTAGAGATAAACAGATAGAAAATACAGGATAGCCTCGAGAAGGCCTGGAACCTATTTCAACGGGCCAGGATCGTCTCTGCCCTAGGGTATTTATAGAAACACCAAGGGGTAGAGCAAAAGACCTCCCCCCCCAGCACAGCCAAGTGCAGAGCATCTCAGACACCTGCACTGAGGCCCGTCGTCCTAATAATCCTCTCTATGCAGACCTGCTGGGTAAAGCCACTAGGAACCTGAAAATGGGCTCCCACAGTGCTCATGGCAAAGCCAAGTGGAAGATACAAGGTGAGTCTGGCTGCATCTCATCTCTGCAAAGCCATCCCTGTCTCTTCCCTGGGGTTACACTGATGCAGGGCTCTTTTTTTTAATTAACTAATTAATTAATTTTTCTATTATCAGCTTGATACAGTATAAAATTTTATCTTAATAGTGAAATGTTTCATTGAGGCTTGCTCAGTAATTGAGTAAACCCAAAACTTATTATAAGCCACAGTCATCGAACAATCAGACTGCAACCCACAGAAGCATGGAGGCTGTATATATAGAAGGGGGGGGCCCTAGGATATAGGGTTCTTTAGTCCTCACATCTGAGCCCTTCTATGAGTCCACTCACTTGATTTCTCATGATGCCTTCCCAGTAGGAAGCTGACCCTCTGTAAACTTTATGACTGCCAGATTCATGTGCTGTAATCACTGCTAAAACAGGTCAAGTTTAGACATATCCAAAACCAACAAGGTTTAAAATGATATTTAGAGAGAATTTAATACATGAATGTTAAATGTTTTTGAGGTGGTATTGTGTTCCCCAAAATATTGTACACCCTAATAAACTTATCTGGGGTCAGAGACAGAACAGCCACAATATTAAACATAGAGGATAGGCAGTGGTAGCACACGCCTTTAATCCTAACATTCCAGAGGCAGAAATCCATCTGTTCAAGCATGGCGACTCACGCCTTTAATCCCAGAAAGCAAGCCTTTAATCCCAGGGAGTGATGGTAGAAAGCAAAATGGCATATAAGGCGTGAGGACCAGAAACTAGAAGCATTTGGCTGGTTAAGCATTTGGCTGGTTAAGTATTTGGCTGGTTAAGCTTTTAGGTTTTGAGCAGCACAGTTCAGCTGAGATTCATTCGGGATGAGGACACAGAGGCTTCCAGTCTGAGGAAACAAGATCAGCTGAGAAGTTGGCCAGATGAGGTTAGCTGTGGCTTGTTCTGTCTCTCTGATCTTCCAGTGTTCACCCCAATACCTGGCTCAGGTTTGATTTTATTAATAAGAACCTTCTAAGATTCCTGCTACATGTTTTATTCAAATCTACACATTCCTTCACCTATTGCTTTTTACCCTTACTTAAAAACACTTTACTCTCCCACTTTGGTGGGCTTTTTCTGTGTTATTTCTTCATTCCTCTTAGTGCTCCCTCCATGTGTAGGGGTGTAGGACAGTTGACTGGAACCTGGAAGCCTCTCAGATTGACTGTCTCTCTTAGGAGCCAACAATTGTCAAATAGCTCCTCCACAGGGTGAGTGACACATAGTGAGGCCCTTATGCAACCATGCTTATTGTATGGTGGGGTTTAGCCTGTGTAAGTGTTCTCCAGGAAATAATAGCCACAGTGTGCTCAAGCATGAAATGGTACTGACTTTTCTAGCAATGTTTCACTGTTCTATAATTTTTTAAAGATTTATTTATTATGTATACAGTGTTCTGTCTGTCTGTCTGCATGCCAGAAGAGGGCACCATATCTCATTATAGATGGTGGTGAGACACCACATGGTTACTGGGAATTGAACTGGGGACCTCTGGAAGAGCAGTCAGTGCTCTTAATTTCTGAGCCATCTCTCCAGCCTCTAGACATGTTTTAACATTCTTACTGTCTCAGTGCACACATCTACTATATCTGCCTCTGACATTGTTTCTAACTCTTTTCCCTCAGTATTCTCTGACTTTTGGCTTTAGATGTGTGTACGGGACTTCTTTTAAAATGTGTGACACGTGTGACACTTTTGGATTTAGGTCCTCCACAGGCTAATATTCTCTACACTTTGACCAATGTGCATCTGTGTATTATTCTCCATCTACTGCACAATTAATATTTTCTGGTGGGGGTTGAGAGATGCCTAACTCTGGGATAAGATGAGAACTTGGGTTCCTGACTCTGTGGGATAAAAATGGAAATGTGGGATCCTGACTCTCTGAAATAAAGATGAGAACTAGAGTTCATTTAGTTATTATCCACTTAAATAACAGCATTAAATTTTCCCCAGGGCTTACCACCTAGCCAGGCAAAAATATATCACCAAATTAATATCACATCAGTTACTGTTTGTGGAATAAGCATTAAATCCAATCAGTAAATGACTGGTTCTTCTCATAACTTTCCTGCCATTATTGCTCTATGGGCACTGTTGTTGTTTATCTGAGGCACAGCTTTTGCACCTGAGACTATCTCTGCCTCAGCTGATGATTTTATCTCTTCAGCTGCAGCTGCTGCCTTGCTGCTGAGGCCTTAGACTGGAAGAGCCTTCCTGTAGTTTTAACTAAGTCATTATCCTTTTATTTTAACAGTATGGATTCAGGAGCCAGATACTGCATGACAACCTGCTAGCTCAGAGAGACAGAGATTCTTACACACCTAGGGGAGATATTACAGGAGCTTGGATGACTCCACTGGGAAAAACAGCAGTAACTATGCCACAGCCCAGATCTCAGACTCCAGGAACCCCGTGGACAACTGCAGGACATGGTAAAGGTTTCATGGAACATTTATAGTTACAGAAGAAAGAGACTCATTAATCAAGGCATGTTTCTAACACACTGCTTGAACAAACTGTTGGATGTTACAGCAAAGAGAAGTCTCTACTCTTCTCTGATGACATTCTTAGTATTTTTGCTATTGGAAGTTAGATAGTCATGTTAACATTCAAAATAATTAACTTAATATTCTCTATTACGGATTCATTTGAGTTGGATAAGACCTGAATTGTTAGTAAAGATTTTACCACACTTCACACACTCATGGAGTTTGTAGTCAGAATGAACCATCTGATGTGTTTTAAGGGTTGAAGAAGTAAACTTTTAAAGACATTTGTAGGATTTCTCTCTCATATGAACTATATCATGTGTTGAGAAAGGATATAAAGATTAACAAAGTCTTTGTCACATTTCCCACAATTTTAGAGATTATCTTCAGAATGAATTTCTTTTTCTATTTTATGTTGTCTAAGGGATGAAGATGAAAAGAACCATCTCTCACACTCTTCAAAGTTTTAGGGTTTCTCACCAGTATGAACTCTCTTGTGTCTCTTAAGGCCTGAGTGATACCAAAAGGCTTTGTGACATTCTTCACACTTAAAGGGTTTCTCTCCTGTATGAACTCTCTTGTGTCTCCTAAAGCCTGAGTGATAATGAAAGGCTTTGCCACATTCTTCACACTTGTACAGTTTCTCTCCAGTATGAAGTGTTTGATGTTCCTGAAGATCCCTAGAACAGGAATATCGTTTGCCACATTGTACACAGGTATAAGGATTGACTTCAGAATGGATAATTTGATGTCCTCTAAGTGATAAATATGAGTAAAAACATCTGCCACACTCTTCACACTTGTAAGGGTTGTCTTCATAGTGAATTATTTGATGTCGTCTAAGGGATGAAGCTGAGCAAACACATTTGCCACACTTTTCACACTTGTATGGTTTCTCTCCAGTATGAAATACCTTGTGATTCTTAAGTCCTGAGTGATAAAGAAAGGTTTTGTGACATTCTTCACACTTGTATGGTCTCTTTCCATTATGAATTGTACGATGTTTCTGAAGGGTTGCATAATGGGCAAACCTTTTGCCACACTCCTCACACTTGCAGAAATTGTCTTTGGAGTGAACTGTCTGATGTTGTTTAAGGTATGAAAGTGAGTAAAAACATTTGCCACACTCTTCACACTTGCATGGTTTCTCTTCAGAATGAACTCTTTGATGATGCTTCAGGAATGAAGGATCATAAAAAGCTTTGCCACACTTTTCACACTTGTAGGGTTTCTCTCCAGAATGGATTCTTTGATGTTGCTTCAGCATTGAAGGATAATAAAATAATTTGCCACATTCTTCACACTTGTAGCTTTTTTCATCAGTATGATTTTTCTGGTGTATAAAAAGTGATGCGTGAGTATTGAAGGTCTTATGACATTCTATACACATGTAGGACTTTTCTCCAGTATGAAGTCTCTTGTGTATGGAAAGTGCTTTATGAGAACTTAGGCCCTTACCACATTCTTCACACTTGTAGGGTTTCTCCCTTGTATGAATTCTCTGGCGTTGTATAATTAGTGAGTTACAGTCAATGGCCTTGTAAATGTTATAATCATTGGGTTTTGTTCCTGTTGAGCAAAAGTTGAGATATGAACAAAGGCTAGGAAATATTCCTCATACTTACAATGCTTATCTTTTTCAAAGGAAACATTTACTCATACATATTGAAGCATTTCAATACCTATAGGCACTAAGAATAAACGGTAAAATATTGCACGTAAAAATAATCGAAACTTCTCCTAGAATAAGGGCATGACCAAAAAGAACCTAGGCATAATGGCATATTATTCAAAGTTTAATACCTAAGGAAGTTGTAAGAGCATTTTACTAAGAGAAATAAACCCATTAAACAATAGAGATGTTATATGGCCAGACAACCCTAAAATTATAAAGTAACCAAGCTGTGAAAAAGAGAAAGGTAATTGTGACTGTATGAATTTGAACCATTGTTTAAATAGAACATTTTTATCCTCCACATGGAGTATTATTTTGGAAGGTACAAAAGATATGCTACACAAGAAGTAGATGGTCCACAAAAAGATTAAATTTATAACTGAAAAAATTTAGAATTGTATGTTTTATATTGATGTTTTATATTGATAAAAATATAAAACAGAATCCCCCAGCTCTGATTGGACCAAGAGGTGAGTGACTCTTCCCCCTGCTGGACAGTCCTGTCTCTAGCACCTAGGCTCTGCAGCACTTTTGCCCGCCCCTCTCATCCCCATCCATTGCTGCCCCAGTTGCCTGCCAGCAGGGAAGACCCAGGTAGGCACATCTCCCCACCAACACCCCCCATCAGACCCTGTATTCTACAACACCACTCCATCCTACAAACCCAGCCATCTCCCTTCAACCTCATTGACTCCCTGAGACACAGAATCCACCAGCTCTCATTGGACCAAGAGGTGAGTGACTCTTCTCCCAGTCAGAAAGTCCTGTCTCTAGGAACTAGGCCCCAGGGAACAACCATGACTCCACCCCCAACCCCACTCATTGCAGGCCACTAGGGAAGACCTCAGTGGGCAGATCTCCCTACTTATATCCCCCAGGGGACTCTGCAATCTACAAGACCAACTCCCTCCCCCCAAACTCACCCATCTCCCTGTGACCTCAGCAGCTCCCTGAGACACAGAATCTACCAGCTTGATTGCACCAAGAGTTCTGATTGGACCAAGAGTGCAGACTGGATGAAGAGTGGCCCACTGAGACACAGACACAGGCAGCACAGATTGCATCAAGAGCAGTTCCTTCACACACAGACACCTCTTGCACCAACTGGAGGAAGAGCCTGGTAGACACCAGCGCAAGAATACAGCATAAAGAGCCATATGGCACCACCAGAACCTAGTGGTTCTACAACAGCAAGACCTGAACATCACAACATTGAAGAAGCAGAAGGAAAGAACCTTAAAAATAATTTTGTGAAGGTGATACAGGCCTTTAAAGAGGAAATGAAAAATTCCCTTAAAGAAATTGAGGAAAAGGCAAACAAAAATTAGAAGAAATCAATAAATCCCTTAAAGAAAGCCAAGAAAACCAAGAAAAAGCAATCAAACAGGTGAAGGGAACAGTTCAAGACTTGAACATTGAAATAGAGGCAATAAACAAAACACAAACCAAGGCAATGCTGGAAATGGAAAATCTGGGTAAATGAACAGGAACTACAGACACATGCATAACCAACAGAATGCCAGAGATGGAAGAGAGAATCTCTGGTGTTGAAGATATGGTAGAGAAAATAGATTCATCTGTAAAAGAAAACATTAAAGCCAAAAAAGTCATAACACAAAACGTCCAGGAAATCTGGGACACCATGAAAAGACCAAACCTAAGAATAGTAGGGATAGAAGAAGGAGAAGAATACCAGTTCAAATGCACAGAAAATATATTTAACAAAATCATACAAGAAAATTTTCCTAACCTAAAGGAAATGACTATGAAGATACAAGAAGCTTACAGAACACCAAATAGACTGAACCCCTCCCCCCAAAAAAAATCCCCTCACCACATAATAATCAAACCACTAAACATACAGAATAAATACAGAAAAAAATAAGAATATTAAGAGCGGCAAAGGAAAAAGGCCATGTGACTTATACAGGCAGACACATCAGAATAACACCCAACTTCTCAATGGAGACTCTGAAAGTCAGAAGGTCCTGGACAGATATAATGCAGATACTAAGAGATCACAGACGCCAGCCCAGACTACTATACCATTCAAAAATTTCAATCACCAAAGCAGAGTACACCAGATACTCTAAGGCAAAACCAGATTTAAACAATCTTATCCACAAATCCAGCCCTACAGAAAGCACTAGAAGGAAAATTCCAACCTAAGGAAGTTAGATGCACCCATGAAAACACAGGCAATAGATAATCCCACAGCAGCAAATCCCAAAGAAGGGAAATACCATCAAAAAATAACAGGAATTAAAAATCACTGGTCATTAATATCACTTAATATCAATGGACTCAATTTGCCTATAAAAAGACACAGGCTAACAGAATGGATACAAAAACAGGATCCATCCTTCTGCTGCATACAAGAAAAACACCTCAAATTCAAAGACAGCTACTACCTCAGAGTAAAAGGTTGGGAAAAGTCTTTCCAATCAAATGGTCTTAAGAAGCAAGCTGGTGTAGCTATTGTAATGTCTAACCAAATAGACTTCAAACTAAAATCAATCAAAAAAGATTGGGAAGAACATTACATGTTCATCACAGGAGAAATCCATCAAGATGAAGGCTCAATTCTGAACATATACGGCCCAAATACAAGGGCACCCATATATTTAAAAGAAACATTACTAAAGCATAATTTGTACATCAAAGCCCACACACTACTAGTGGGAGACTTCAACACCCTACTCACACAAATGAACAGATCTACCAGATAGAAACTTAACTGAGAAATAAGGGAACTAACAGGTGTTATGAGTCAAATGAACTTAATAGACATCTATAGAACATTCCACCCAAACACAAAACAATATACTTTCTTCTCAGCACCCCATGGAACCTCTAAAATTTACCACATACTCAGTAACAAAGCAAATCTCAACAGATATAAAAAAAAAAGGAGTAACCTCCTATATTTTATTGGACCACCATGGCTTAAAGTTAGAATTCAATAACAACATAATTTACATAAAGCCTATAAACTCATGGAATCTGAATGATGCCCAGCTGAATTACCAATGGGTCAAGGAAGAAATAAAGAAATTAAAGACTTCCTAGAATTCAATGAAAATGAATGTACAACATACCCAAACTTATGGGACACTATGAAAGCAGTGCTAAGAGGAAAATTCATAGCACTAAATGCCCACATAAAGAAGTTGGAGAAATCTCACACTAGCAACTTAACAACACACCTAAAAGCTCTAGAACAGAAAGAAGCAAAGTCACCCAGGAGGAATCGACACCAGGAAATAATCAAATTTAAGGCTAAAATCAACAAAGTAGAAACAAAGAGAATACAATGAATCAGTGAAACAAAGAGATGGTTTCTGGTGGTATTGTGTTCCCCAAAATATTGTGCACGCTAATAAACTTATCTGGGGTCAAAGAAGAGAACAGCCACAATATTAAACATAGAGGATAGGCAGTGGTAGCACACGCCTTTAATCCTAGCATTCCAGAGGCAGAAATCCCTCTGGATCTCTGTGAGTTCAAGGCCATATTGGAAACAGCCAAGCATGGTGACACACGCCTTTAATCCTAGAAAGCGAGCCTTTAATCCCAGGGAGTAGTGGTAGAAGGCAGAAAGATATATAAGGTGTGAAGACCAGAAACTAGAAGCTTTTGGCTGGTTAAGTTTTTAGAGCAGCAGTTCAGCTGAGATTCATTTGGATGAGGACTCGGAGGCTTCCAGTCTGAGGAAACAGGATCAGCTGAGGAACTGGCAAGACTCTTCTTTAAGATTCCTGCTACATCTGGCACCCAATGTTCATGGTATGAACTCATGAAAAAGCTGCTTGCCAGTGGCCTTGCGGGCCCCAGCTCAGACACGAGCTACACGTTGCCGGTTGTGGTGGCACACGCTGGTAGGATTTGCTGAAGAAGGCAGAGACAGGAGGATCCTGAGTTTGAGGCCAGCCTGGGAGGCTTGCTAAGGAGAAGCTTTGGCTGTGGGACCATGGAGGCAGCAGCTGCTGCTTTGAGTTGCTGGCTCCTTCTCATCGTGTTGGTGACCGTGGTGATGCTCCTACCTGGGATGAAGGGTTTACTGCTGCTTGTTCTGAGAAGTATTGCCAGGACCATTGTGTTACAAAGAAATCATTGGCAAAGGTCAGTTTGAAAAATTTTGGCAAGACAAATGATGGGGAGAAATTGCTGTGAAGATTTTCTCTTCTAGGGAAGAACATTTATGGTTCCGAGAGACAAGACATTTATCAGACTGTGATTGCTCCAAACCACAGAGGAGGCACACTTCCAATCTACGATAAAACAAACAAAACTGTACAGGTAACCATGACCACGCCTAACAGCGACATTGAAATCTTCAAAAGATGATTCCACATGGACTATGGTAAAGCCATTAAGCTGATTAACACCACGGAATGATCTGCTTTGGACTACAAACTGCTTAGGACAATTTCGAGATGGCTAGCTGAGATGATCCAGCCTGACAGACTACTTGAACAAGGACTTGAAACAAGTCCTGCACTTTCCCATTATGCAGAGACTGAACAAATGATACAGGACTTGACAATTAACCCAAAAATTTTCTTTTCAGGAACCCCTAAAGATGTCTTCACCCCCAGAAAGTAGGAAGTAATTTTAAGAACACGACACCCACATTCCCAAGAGGTGGGATGGGTAGTTTTTTGGTAGTTTAATGAGTTTTGGATATTGTCATTGTTTACAATGGTTGGTTACAAGTTGTTAATTGTTAATGGTCAAAAAAAAAGCTGAACATGGAGATTAGATTCTGAGCTTTTGTTTAAAAACAAAAAAAGAAAGAAAAAGAAAAAAGAGAATATGAGGTAGATCATCTAATCTACTCTGAGAAAAAAAGATAAAGAAATAATAGGATAAATGGGTAGATAATTGAATTTGCTCTAAAAAGAAAATGGGGAAGATATAAAAATGACAAAAGGTAGATTATTGAAACTTTTATGAAAAGAAAAAAGAGAATATGAATATGATAAGATAAAAAGGTCAATTTTTGAATCTACTTTTAAAAAGGAATTACTTGTTTTAAATAGGATAAGTAATGAAATTTTTTTGTCTGAGTTTATCAAATGTTACTGGGCTGGACATTGTTATATATTAATGGAATTTTTTGTCTGAATCTGTCAAATGTTAATGGACTAGACATTGTTGATGTAATCTTGACTGTGTATATTGTATACACTTATTAGATATAATTTTTCTTGTATTAGTTATAAGCTTTTTTAAATTTTAGACAAAAAAGTGGAAATGTGGTGGTATTGTGTTCCCCAAAATATTGTGCACGCTAATAAACTTATCTGGGGTCAGAGAAGAGAACAGCCACAATATTAAACATAGAGGATAGGCAGTGATAGCACACGCCTTTAATCCTAGCATTCCAGAGGCAGAAATCCCTCTGGATCTCTGTGAGTTCAAGGCCACATTGGAAACAGCCAGGCATGGTGACACACGCCTTTAATCCCAAAAAGTGAGTCTTTAATCCCAGAGAGTGATGGCAAAAACAGAAAGATATATAAGATGTGAAGACCAGAAACTAGAAGCATTTGGCTGGTTAAGCTTTTAGGCTTTTGAGCAACAGTTCACCTGACAGCCATTCAGATGAGGACTCAGAAGCTTGCAGTCTGAGGAAACAGGATCGATCAGCTGAGGAATTGGCAAGGTGAGGTAGCTGTGGCTTGTTCTGCTTCTCTGATCTTCCAGCATTCACCCCAATAACTGGTTCCAGGTTTGCTTTTATTAACAAGACCCTGTAAGATTCCTGCTACAATAGTTCTTTGTGAAAATTAACAAGATAGACAAACCCTTATCCAAACTAACCAAAAGGCAGAGAGAGAGCACCCAAATTAACAAAATCAGAATTGAAAAGGGGGAAATAACAACTGACACTGAGGAAATCCAGAAAATCATCAGGTCATACTTCAAAAAGCTGCACTCCACAAAATTGAGAAATCTAAAAGAAATGGACCATTTTCTAGATAGGTACAACATACCAAAATTAAATCAATACCAGATAAACAATTTAAATAAAATGTATAACCACTAAGGAAATAGAAACAGTCATTAAAAGTCTCTAAACCAAAAAAGCTCAAGACGAGATGATTCCAGCACTGAATTCTAACAGAATTTCCAAGAAGAGCTAATACCAATACTCTTTAAATTGTTCCACACAATAGAAACAGAAGGAACATTGCCAAACTTTTTATGAAGCTATAGATACCCTGATACCCAAACCACACAAAGATGCAGCAAAGAAAAAGAATTACAGACTAATCTCCCTCATGAACATTGATGCAAGAAATCCGCAATAAAATACTGGCAAACCAAACGCAACACACTTCAAAAAAATCATCCACCATGATCAAGTATGCTTCATCCCAGAGATTCATGGATGGCTGAACATAGAAATATGTGTCAATATAATGCTGAAAGAAAGAAAAGAAAAACCCTAAAGACTTCAACAAAATTCAACATCCCTTCATGATAAAGGTCTTGGAAAGATTAGGAATACAAGGAACATACGTAAACATAATAAAGGCAATTTACAGCAAGCCAACAGCCAACATCAAACTAAATGGAGAAACTCAAAGGGATTTTACAAAAATCAGGAAGAAGACAAGGCTGTCCACTTTCCCCATATCTATTTAATATAGTACTCGAAGTTCTAGCTAGATCAATAAAACAACAAAAGGAGATCAAGGGGATACAAATTGGAAAGGAAGAAGTCAAATTTCCCCCATTTGCAGATGATATGATAGTGTACATAAGTGACCCCAAAAATCCTACCAGGGAAATCCTACAGCTGATAAACACTTTCAGTAATGTGGCAAGATATAAGATTACCTCAAAACAATCAGTAACTCTCCTATAAACAAATGATAAATAGGGCAAGAAAGAAATAAGAGAAATATCACCCTTTACAATAGCCACAAATAATACAAAATACCTTGGGGTAACTCTAACTAAGCAACTGAAAGACCTGCATGGCAAGAACTTTAAGCCCCTGAAGAAAGAAATTGAAGAAGATATCAGAAAATGGAAAGATCTCCCATGCTCATGGACAGATAGAACCAACATAATAAAAATGGCAATCTTGCCAAAAGCAATCTATAGATTCAATGCAATCCCAACACAATTCTTCACAGATCTTGAAAGAATAATACACCATTAGGAAAATCAAAAAGCCCAGGATAGCTAAAACAATCCTATACCATAAAGTAACTTCTGAAGGTATCACCATCCCTGACCTCAAGCTCTATTATAGAGCTATAGTAATAAAAACAGCTTGGTATTGGCATAAAAACAAACATGCAGACCAATGGAATAGAATTGAAGACTCTTATATTAATCCACACAGCTATGAACACCTGATTTTTGACAAAGAGGTCAAAATTGCACCAATGAAAAAAGAAAGCATCTTCAACAAATGGTGCTGGCATAACTGGATGTCAACATGTAGAAGACTGTAGATAGATCCATATCTATCGCCATGTATGAAACTCAAGTCCAAGTGGATAAAAGATCTCAACATAAATCCAGATACACTGAACCTGATAGAAGAGAAAGTAGGAAGTACCCTAGAATGCATTGGCACAGGAGACCACCTCCTAAATGTAACACCAGTAGCACAGACACTGAGAGCAACAATTAATAAATAGGATCTCATGAAACTGGGAAGCTTCTGTAAGGCAAAAGTCATGGTAATGTATTTATGCTTAAATTTTGTTTTGGTATGAAAGGATTTCAATTCAACAACCATAATTTTAGAGTGTGAAATTTTTATCAGAGATGAATTACTTTCATTTATCAAGTCTTTCTGGTAAGGGTCACTATTTAATTGTAAGCTGTTATAACAAAGGTAATTAAGACAGAATAGCTAATGAATGATGGAATATACTTAGTATGCCCAAAGTTGTGTTTATATTCATGCTAAATACAAATATAATTCATTTATAGACACAATATTAGAGGGAGAGAAATCTTTCTACCTTCCATTATCCAGTCCTCTGTACATGTTGCTGTGGGATGGTCTGTATGTCAAATTGCTCTGATTGGTCAATAAATAAAACACTGATTGGCCAGTGGTCAGGCAGGAAGTATAGGCGGGGCTAACAGAGAGGAGAATTAAGAGAACAGGAAGCTGAGTGAGAGAGACACTGCCAGCTGCCGCCACGACAAACAGCATGTGAAGATGCCGGTAATCCACGAGCCACGTGGCAAGGTATAGATTACAGAAATGGGTTAATTTAAGATATAAGAGCAGTTAGCAAGAAGCCTGCCACGGCCATACAGTTTGTAAGCAATATAAGTCTCTGTGTTTACTTGGTTGGGTCTGAGCGGCTGTGGGACTGGCGGGTGACACAGGTTTGTCCTGACTGTGGGCCAGGCAGGAAAACTCTAGCTACATGTCATCAAAGTTAAGCCTTAAGCAGGTAACTGAAACAAATTTAAGTTCAACTTCTTTTTTCCTTACTATGGAATAATATTAAAATCAGATGTATGTAGCTGAAATTTTTCTTGTGTGTTACAGATGTACTTAAAGTAAGTGGTTATTGGGCCATACATGGTGACATACACCTTCAATCCTAGCACTCAGGAGCAGAGGCAGAAAGATCTTTTTAAGTTCAGTGCCCAGCTGGTCTACAAAGCCAGCTCCAGGACAGCCAGAGCTAAAGAGAAAAACCCTGTCTTGAAAAAAAAAAAACAAACCAAGAACAGCAAAACAAAAATATAGAAAACTGGTTATTGAAATTGAATGCTTGAATGCTTGAGCAAAGAGTTCAATCTACACTACACTTGCATAGCAGGTCACAACCAGGATAAGATTAGCACACTTACCCTCAATGGGACAGAGTCCTACTGGAATTAATGGCATTGTAATTTCAACACAGGATAAGGATGCATGGGGAATAGGACTTGTCAGTGTCTGCTGTTCCTGTCTCCCTCTGGCCTGTTAGCCAGACCAGGAAATCCTATTCCTTATCTGTAGGGAAGATGAATTACTCCTCAGGTCACACAAGACAGTGGGTGGATTCTCTCATGCTGAGGAGGATCTTAGATTCTGCACCACATTCTAAATGTGCCAAGCAATGGAAACACTCATTGTAATTTTTCTGTACTCCATGTCTCCTGAACTGATAGTTGAGGATCTTATATACAGGAGAACCTGATACCTATGCCCGCTACCCAAATGGTATGTGAACTACATGCTAGTTCAAATGGCCATGCGCTGACCCCTGGCTTTCATTCCTCCTAACAAAGCTAATCCTGGAGCTGAGATGTCAATGTCTGATTGTGTAAGGAGTCCTCAGCAAAGTGGTAGTTATATATGATAGAGGCTCTGCCACAGGGCAGTCAGCACAGTAGGCTGAACTATGGCGCTCATTTAAACTAAGGTACATGTGCGATGTGTGGACCCACCACGTCAAGTAAAGAAAGCAATACAGCCTGAGGAGAAGGTGAGGTGGACTGTGACAGTTCACCCAGAGCAGTCATTCTGAGTTACCTTCCAGAGACATCTGGACCAGCTCTTCTGCTGTGGAACAATCTTTTTTGTACAATAGGAATATGTATTACTTTTATTGTTAATAGAAAGCTGATTGGCTGATGGCTAGGCAGCATTTTCTGGGCAGAGAGAATGCTGGGAAGAAGGGCAGAGTGAGATGTGCGGAGTGCCAGCAGATGCAGAGAGAAACAAGATGAACATTCTGTGTTAAAAGAAAGTATCACCACATGACAGATGGTAGATAAGAAATATGGATTTATTTAAAATGTAAGAGCTAGCTAAAAATGAGCCTAAGCTAATGCCAGAGCATTGATAATTAATATTAAGTCCCCGAGTTGGTCATTTTGGAGCAGCTACTGAGAGACAGGAAAACTCCACCTACAAATAGTGTTCCACCCTGGTGCACCCACATCCCCATAAGGCCTGAGCAAGCGTAAAAATGGTTCTAAACATGCAAAAACATAGCCACACCCATCTGTGGAGTCTCCTGTTTCTCATGTGGGCCACAAAGTAGAGACACATCTATTGGCAGATGCCTACAGATTTGAGCAGCCAGCAAGAGCTCCACCGGTGCAATGTGTGGTGTGTTTGGGGTTTTGCTCATGTAGACAGAAAAGATTACAGATGCTCAGGAAGAACAGATCTAGATGGGGAAAAAAAATCTCTAAATGGGTTACAGTATAAAAGATAGGGAGAAAAAAGAAAAAGAGTATATACAGTCATAAAAAATATATACATATTTTTAAAATAATAAAGTAAAAGTCCTTAAAAGGGGAGTAAAGTAATATAAAATGTCTTGACTTTAAAAAGAAGTAAAAAACTATGTTATTTTGGGAGAGAGGTTATGCTTTTATTTCCAAAGGAAATGAGAGGCTGTGGATTTATTCCAGGTAGATATGGCTCAGGTTTGATCAAGGAGGAACCCCATGAAAATCTTGGCTACAAACATAAAGAAATAAACCTGGAAAAACTACAAAATACATGACGTATATTTTACCTGCTCAAACATAAAACAAAAAAGTCATCTTTGGCTAACTTGTGAACACTACACAGTCTATACTTGTATTAATACAGATATGTATGTTACCTTTAAAAGTTTATGTATTTTCAGAACAAGGAGACCACACACCAATAAAAATGAATGGCCCAGATGATCTGACATCTCAGTGAACCTCTGATGCAGTTTGCTTAGAATTCTGAATCAAAAACAAGTTTCAAGGCTGCTGGCCGAGATGATCCAGCGTTACAGACTACTCCAGCCAAGACCTAACAATTATCCTGATTTTCTCAATGTTTCCCCAAAGATACCAGTGCCCACAGACAACAGGAAGTAGTCCAAAGAACAACACCCACATTTCCAAAACATGGGTTATGGATGTTTATTATCATTTAAGGGGGACTGGTTACAAGATGTGATTGGTCTTAGTGGGAAAAAAGTCTAAACAAAAGAGTTAAATTCAAAGATCTCTTCTAAAGGAAAGAACCTGATATGATATTGAAATGGTAAGATAAAAGGGTAGATTATTGAATCTACTTTAAGCCAAAAGACAAGCATTAATTTCAAAATATTTTACATTGGTATGAATTTTAGTTTATTGATACAAATTGAAAGTTAATTTTTTATACTATATGTACGTTTCTACTCTTGTTTGGGGTATTGTGTCTATGCAGCTCATTTAAAAATGTAATGTATAATTAAAAATACAGTTTAGTAGTTAGTCATCTATAATAATCAAACTTATAGTCATGTTAGGTATATTTTCAAGGTCATAAACACGTATTTGGATAGATAGATTGTCTTCAAACACTTCAAAGACCTACAGTATATGTCATTTAAGATGTTTTAATAATATAGGTTTTCTAGACGGAAAAACATGTCTGTTCATGACAGTACCAATTTACTTCAAAGAAGATGATGGGCATTGAGGAAACTCCATGTGGAGTTTACTTTCTTTATGGCAAAATCTACCCATTTGGACAAATGAATGGCCCTTGCCTCAATTGCTGACAGTATACTGTCCAGACTAGGCCAGCAGGACATAAAGAAAGTGACTGCCAACCTTTGCCAAGACAAGGTAGCACAGTCCTTCAAAATTCCCTGCTTCTCAAAACTGTCAGATATTCTAGGCCTGTAGGCCAAAAATAAATGCCCCAACATTACAGAAAAACTTTGAGTGACTGTCCAGGCAGCCAGATGTCCCTGTCATTAGGCAACATTTCACCCTTCTAGAGTCTTTGATTGAGTTAAAGACTAAATAATTAGACTTAAAAATTTCCTTAGTTATAATAAAAGGTAAATTAGATATAAAACTTTTTGACTCACAAAGATATGGCAGATAATGAAATATTTTCTCTAAATTTGCCAAATGCAAATGGACTGGATATTGTAACTGTAATGCTTACTTGACAACTGTTATTGTTATACATAGTTTTATGTTAAAATTAAAATCCCCTTTAATTAGACAAAAAGAGGGAAATGCTGTGGAATAATCCTTCCGCACACTGTGAAGATGTTAATAAAACTCTCATTGTTAATAAAAAGCTGATTGGCCCCTGGCTTGGCAGGATTTTCAGGGCAGAGAGAATGATGGGAAGTGGAAGGGGAGAGTCAGAGGAGTCACCAGGATGCAGAGGAGAAAGAAATAAATATGCCATATGAAGAAAAGGTACCACCACATGGCAGAGTATAAATAAGACATATGAGTTAATTTCAAATGTAAGAGCTAGTTATGAATAAGCCTAAGCAATCAGCTGAGCATTTATAATTAATATTAAGTCTCTGAGTTGTTATTGGGAATGGCTGGTGGACAGAGCTGATCATGGTCCTGACCAAAAAAAAAACAAAACAAAACAAAAACACCTACACTCCTTACAAATCTGGGGGGAAATGAAAATATACACTTGGAGGGAGTCTGAGAATCAACAGAGACCTGGAGAAGAAGGGACCACAAGATCTCTTAATCCCATTGGACTCATGGTAATGTTAGCCATAATGCTTGCCATAGGGCTAGCCACAGTGGCTATCCTGACTGGATCTGAAACAAAACATGTTACTAGCTCTGATGTATCTGGGAACATCAGATGTATATATAAAAGTTTCTAATTTCTCTAACAAGTTGTGACTGGGAATATGTCCAAATAACAGTTAGACCTGATATACCAAAAATATATTAACTTGAAAAAATAACAAAAAAAACTTCAAAAAACCATGGAGCCTTACAACACAGTGAAAGAGAGGCATGAGAGAGAGGCACACAATCACTGTACCCAGAACTAGTTTCATGGGCATCCCTGAATCAAGTGTAAGTCCCTGTAAATCATCCTGTCCTTGTCTTCCTAAGTCTGATGGTCAGGCCCTGCTGAACCTACTGGTGGTGAAAGCATTGAAAAACAAACAAACAAACAAACAAACAGCTTCTAATGGCCTAATACATCCCCTTCTACACTATTAATGCTTTGACTCTTCCTTAAGGTCAGTGGGGAATAAACCGTCCAAAGTGACTCAGATTGTCTGAGTCTTATCCAACTCCTCCCCACCCCCAAATTGTTCTAATCAACAGAACTGTTGAGCCTTCTGCCCCTCCTGCCGCTCTGTGATGGAACTGTGGATTTGGCTTCATAAACCCAATCATGCTCACTTTGGTACAGAGATCTTTCTGGCAAAATCTACTCTTAACCTCTGCTAATAAATAACTCTTAGTCTGACCAGCACTGAGTTCTCTTTCTCTGAGTCTTACACTACAAAAAAGAATCAACAAAAAGAAAAACCTTGGAAGTCACTTTAAATAGAAGCACAGCGATTGAGTAGTAGTTGCAGAATTACAAAGCTTAAGAGAGTTAAGCTGGGAGCCCACTGCCTATGGTGGGACACTTTACACAGCCTTGGTCCAGAGGGAGAGGCGTGGACCTGCCTGAACTGAGTGTATCATGCTCTGCTGACTCCCCACAGGAGGCCTTGCCTTGGAGGAGGTGGGAACGGGAGTGGGTATGAGGAGAAAGGCTGGAGAATGGGAGGAGGGAGGTGAGGGGACTCTGTGGCTGGTATGTAAAATGAATAGGAAATTTCTTAGTGAAGAAGAAAAGAAATAAAAAACAGACTTAAACCGTCATAAACTTCTCAGAGATGAGCTTTGACAACAAATACATGAAGGAGAGACCTAAAGAATGATTCCCAGAGTGTCGTGTTCCAGGGTAATGGGAAAGCCTGCCTTTCTGCTGAATATTTGGACCTCAACCCTGGCCCCAAACCCCTCATTCCTACATACCTGGCTGCATGTTAGTTGCTGCTTGTCTCTTCACATCTGAAGATTCTTGTCTTTGCTCCAAAAGTGTCACCAGGTGTGGCTTAGATACAGCAAGACCTGTTTGTAGAAAAAAAGAAGGACCAAGATTGTTTATGTGTTCTTTTACTTGGAATTGACATGCGCCTTCCAGTACATGGCTTATAAGGAAGGAGATGATGAAATAAATGATTGCAGACAATTAGTTCCTTGAATGTTTTCTTACAGCATTACTACACTACATAAAGGAATTTACAATATCTAGATTCCGAGTTTCATTTAAAGGAAAAAAAAACATTAAAACTGAATAGTGAAACACTTTAATGAACAAGTGTACTTGAGGTCTCATGCCATTGAATTTCTAAGAGTCCCACTGGAGTGAAGGAAACATATACCCAACACAGAAATGTTAAACACAGAAAGAGAAAAACAGTGTAATGATATTTTTTTTAATTTTAATTTTATATACACATTGGTGTTTTACCTGCACTCTTGTCTTATGTGGATAAGTGTTAATCAAGTTAATCTTTATTAATAAAAAAATGGAAGTAAGATATTGTGAGAAAAACCTGAAAGATCAGACAAGCAGAGGAGCAGACACAGTTACTTCCTACATATTCTGTTCCTTGATCCAAAAGGGCTCAAATCCTGTCTCAGTCCCAACTTATCACTTCTGGTCCATCTTTATATAAGCCTCTGAGCCTCTCTGACCAGCTAGTGGCTAGCATCACCCTCTGACTCCAAGTAAGCTTTATTCGTCAAAATACAATCAAAATAGAACACATGAGGGGGTGAGATCTTGGGATTACAGTTAGTTGTAAGCTGCCATATGCATGCTGGAAATTGAACCCTAATCCTCTAGAAGAGCAATCAGTGCTCTTAACAACTGAGCCATCTCACCAATCCTGAAATGGTTTTTAATACAGCAATCTCCTTAATTTTTCTGAAAACGAAGGATATGAAAATGGCTGTTGAAATGCTCCCATGAGATACCATACAAAGTGAGGAAGCTACATGTTGGTGAAATAAGAATTCACTATGAATGAGAGCCTCACCAAGGAACACAAGGTTGCTGTAATTCTCCAACATCACATCCCTGTACAAATTCCACTGAGCAGGCTCCAGGCATTCCCTCTCTTCTGCAGAGAACTCAATGGCCACATCCCAGAATGATGGCATTTCCTGAAATAAAGATCAATGAATGATACCACACTTTAATGTAATTAAAACCATGAATAATATAAATACCAAGATGCATTGGGCTGGAGAGTTCTCCTGTCAACTTGACACTAGTTAGGGTCATTTCAGAAGAAAGAAACATAATTCAGAAAAGGCCTCCCTAGGACTGTCCTGTAGCCAAGGCTAATGGGCATTTTCTTACTTACTGATTGATATGACATAGCACAGCCCATTATGGGTGGAAATTGTCCTGGGCAGGCAGTTCTATATGGTGTAGGAAAGCAGGCTGGACAAGTCAGTAAGCAGTGTTCTTCTGTGGCCTCTGCTCCAGTTCTTGCCTCAGGTTCCTGCCTTGACTTCCCTCAGTGATGGACAGTTACCTGAAGTTGTAGTCTAAAATAAACCTTTTCTTCTCCAAATTGTCTATAATCGTGGTCTTTATCACAGCAAGAGAAACCATAACACAGGCATCATGTGCTTGTGGACACAAATCTAGATTTTTCCCAGGATGATAGAGAGCTGGAAATGTTTCTTAAATAGGTGAGTAATATGACTGAAGTGGTCACATGATCTCACATTGGACCCATCTTCAAGAAAGACAAGATAAAACATCCAATAAGCCAAGTTGGACATGATCTATTTAAGACAGATAAAATGTAAAATGAACACACACACAGAACATGCATTTAGTACCATATGCTACTATACGCGCGCGCACACACACACACACACACACACACACACACACACACACACTTCTAATTTCTATCAGGAGAAAGTCATGGTTGGGGAGAAGGAATTTCTCAACAGTTGATATGCACAATCACGAATGTGAAGTGAAATGAACATACAGAGTCTGATGCAGCAGCTCGGGCTGTCATCTGGGTTTCAGGATTTCTACAGATTCACTAATGGTGCAAATGGTGGTGACAAGGACATGAGAAGGAGCAGGCAGGGGGAGGAACTCACAGACTAAATGTCATTTAAGTATCTGATCATATGAGGAAACAGGCAAGTACAGGACTAACAACATTGTTGAGAATTTAATACAGAATACACATCACTTGATCTTTTTGTCGTTTTTCCCTTGCTATTTTTTCTCTGACAGGTATTGATTCAGGTGTTTGCGGTATTCCTAAAGCATGTTTTGCACATATGACAGCTGTGCATCTCTGTGCTGAAGCTGAGAAATATAATTGCTCATGCTATTTTTTATTTCAAATTTTTCTAATTTTAGAATTTATGTTTTTCATATTTTATTGAGTAAAGTCCCTGAATGACCTATCAGAAAAGTTACAAATTAATTTTCCTTTGTATCAATACAGGGAATAACAGGTACTTATATAGTAATGAGGTATTTTGTAATAATTTCATGGTTAACCTTTGGATCCTCTTCCTAGTCATGGTATGGTCACCTCCTCAAACACTATCTTCCAGGCATCTGAAATGTACCCTACATAATGCTTACCCACATCCAGCATTCGGAACAACAGTACTGGGGGCTTCTTCCTCCTGTCACACTGTCCCAGAGCATTCATTGTTCAGGAAGTGTAGTTGGCATTTTTCTTTGGGACACAAACCAGCTCCCAAATAAAGACAGAGACTTCTTATTAATTAGGAAAGCTTGGCCTTTAGCTTATGCTTGTCCCACTCGCTCTTATAACTTCATTTAACCTGTTTCTATTCATCTACATTTTGCCTTGGGGCTTTTACTTTTCTTTCATTCTGTATGTCCTGCTTTCCTGTTTCCTCTGAGTCTGGCTGTCCCCTGGCAACTCCCTCTGTCTCTGTCTCCTAGATTTCTCCTCTTACTCTTTGCCCCGAAGTCCCACCTCTACCTCCTGCCTAGCTATTGTCCATCTAGGTTTTATTAGAGGAATCAGGTGCCTTAGGCAGGCAAGGTAAACAAAGGCAACACATCTTTACATAGTTAAAGAAATATTCTGTACACAAATGCAAAACCTCTTTGCAATGTTCAACTAATATTCCACAACAAGGAAGTCCCCAAGTGTTGGCTTCCTGAGGTCACTGGTCAATGGAAAAATCATTGCATCTCCAACTTCTGTGCCTTATGATTCTGTATGTTTAACATAGTTCTGTCTTATATGAGTTTCAATTCATTACATTTAACAAACTGAGGAGATCATGTGTTATTTACCTTTATCTGCCTGAAAGAACTTCCAGTTTCACCAACATTGTCACAATTGGCAAGAGTGTAATTTTTCTCTGAGAAGTTACTGAATTAAAATATAAGTATGTCATTTTCTCCTCTAACTCCTCATTGCAACTTCTCTCATATCCCCCTACAGTTCATTTGAAATACGAAGCTTATTCTTCTCTAATTATTATTGTTTTACAACAGAGAGAGCATATATACATAACTATATAAATATGAACAGCACTTCTGTGTTCCCTTGTGTATGTTTGAGGACTGA